>JAGFPH010005082.1:94378-104590 GCA_018207615.1 Philaenus spumarius
AAACCCTTTCTTAGGGAGCGCCTATGGCCCTAGTGGAAGCTACATATTAAATTTCATTCCAATCTGTTCGGTAATTTTGGAGAAATCCTGATTTAGTAATTTTTACCCCCCAAACCCCCTAAAATTTCCAATTTTTTAAAACACTTTTTTAGTGAACACCTATGGCCCTAGAGGAAGCCTACAAACTAAATTTCATTCCAATCCGTTCGGTAGTTTTGAAGAAATCGGTTTTTAATAACTTTGATCCCCCCAAAACCCCCCTAAAATTTCGAATTTTGTCAAACGCTTTCTTAGTAAGCACCTATGGCCCTAGAGGAAGCTACATACCAAATTTCATTCCAATCCGTTCGGTAGTTTTAAAGAAATCGTGATTTAATAACTTTGATCCCCCAAACCTCCCCCCCTATAATTTAGAATTTTTTGAAACTCTTTCTTAGCGAGCACTTATGGGCCTAGAGGAAGCTACATACCAAATTTCATTCCAATCCGTTCTATAGTTTTGAAGAAATCGTGATTTAATAACTTTGATCCCCCAAACCCCCTAAAATTTCGAATTTTTCAAACCCTTTCTTAGTAAGCACCTATGGCCCTAGAGGAAGCTACATACCAAATTTCATTCCAATCTGTTCGTCAATTTTGGAGAAATCGTGATTTAGTAATTTTTACCCCCCAAACCCTCCTAAAATTTCCAATTTTTAAAAACCCTTTTTTAGTGAACACTTATGGACCTAGAGGAAGCTACATACCAAATTTCATTTCAATCCGTTCGGTAGTTTTGAAGAAATCGTGATTTAATAACTTGGATCCCCAAACCCCCCTAAAATTTCGAATTTTTTTAAACCCTTTCTTAGCGAGCGCATATGGCCCTAGAGGAAGCTTCATACCAAATTTCATTTCAATCCGTACGGTAGTTTTTGAGAAATCGTGATGAGTGAGTCAGTGAGTGAGTGAGTGGTATTTCGCTTTTATATAATATATAGATTAAGCATTCAGAAGGAAATCTTAAAAGAGAGCATAGGCTGAGTTGTACATCAAATTAAAGGTCTTTATTGGTAGATCACAACGCCGCAAATCCGACCTCAAAAGGTTCAACCTAACAAAAATGGCGGCTGTTTAACATTTATAAAAATTACAATGTTGGACATCTAGTCAACAATTATCATATGGGTTATGTACATGTAGTGAACGCCAGTAACCGCTGTTTTTTATCAAGTACTATCTGAATTCCCTGCTTCGCTCCAGGGATTTTTTTGCATCACTATGTTACATAATTGTAATATTTCCCTCTCATTTTATTTCACGAAAGAGAATTATTATGTATAACTTATTCAAGTAGTTAATAATTTATTGTTCATTGGCTGCCTGTCAATCGTCTTCGTCTCTGTGTGTGGGCAGAATAAATTAAAAATAAAGAATTCAGAGTGAAGAGCGTCTTCTTTTTTCTTTAGGGGTTGGTATCACATTGTCACCCCTTAGCAGCACGTAACAAAATGTAAAACTGGTTTACTTTTTAAATGTGTTTGTAAAGAAATAAATGTACAGAATTTCAGCTTTCTAGCTTTAAGGAAAGTATAACAAACAATATTTATTTTTTTAGGGGTTGTTTCAACCCTTTAAGGCCAAATATGATAAAATCCTTTCTTAGTGCGATTCTAGCGCCTATGATCAATATGTGTACAAAATTTCACGATCCTAGGCGGTAGGGTTTTTGAAATCCATAACAAATGATATTTATTGTTTTAGGGGTTGTTTCAACCCTTTAAAGCCAGATATTTTAATATGATTTCTTAGTTTGCTTCTAGCGCCTATGATCAATACGTGTTCCAAATTTCACGTTTCTAGGCGTTATGGTTTTTGAGATCTATAACAAACGATATTTATTGTTTTAGGAGTTGTTTCAACCCTTAAAGGCCAAATATTTTAAAATCCTTTCTTAGTGCGCCTCTAGCACCTATGAACAATAGGTGTACCAAATTTCACGTTCCTATTTGGTACGGTTTTGAGATACTGTGATCAGTTAGTGAGTGAGTGGGTTTTGGATTTTATATTTATATAGAGAGATGTTGCCGTTGCCCCCAGTACATTGTATAAAATATATGTTTAAAATTAAATTGCATTGAACATATCATTGGTTTCAGTTGATAAGTTTTGTCTAGATAAATTTGATTGATTGATTTTGTTTTTAACTGAGTATTTGAATCAAAGAATAGAGATATATTGTTCATACTTGATTAGGGCTTATGTACTAGCTAGCTTTAGAGTAGGGTCTAAATTACGTAATGAATTGTGGTCTTTGCTTTTATCTTATATGGTTTATACATTTCATGCAAATTTATTTTCTTTGCAGTTTTATTAGCGAATTTCCATAGGAAAAATGAGCTATTGCAGTGGCCCTTATGGTAAGACTCAAGGTCGGGAGTAGCAAATGAGCACCGATCATGGTCCCTAGAACACGTTTTGGGGTGTCATTAAAATTCATATAGGCCTATATGTGTTCGCACTATAGCGGCCGCATTTTAAGTCCGATTTGGTTCAAATTTGGTACACAGTTGGTTGTCTACGTCGCTCGGACGAGTTCGTTAGCCAAAAAAATCCAACAACCAGAAGTACGTTTTTTAACCGGAAGTAACTATTTTTTGAGATTTTTACTACGAGAATGAAATTTTTTTAGAGTTTTTTTATAAAAATATAAATGTAGGATGTTATTCTGCACATTTTGTTTTTTTACGCGACCTTATAGCTCGCTTGGTTGCCCCAAAATCGATCAAAACGTAAAATACCATAAAAGTACTCGGTTCCAAGCCAAGTGGTGCAAACTCGCGAGGCCACTAGGCGCAAACAAATTCTACTAATATATTGCGTACACACGGACAGCTGTTCAACGCCTTCGTGAGTAGACCTATTTCCCAAATTGTTGGTTGAAACCCTAAATCATAGGCATATAAACTTAATTTTGGAAATTTGCTCAACTCACGCCAGCGGTCCAGCTGCGTGGTCGAATTATTTATTTTAAATTCTATTTTTCGGACGCGAAAAGTTATGAAAAAGTCACCAGTACTTTAAAGTTGTTTATATTTATTTAAGAAATAGAGCCTTCAAATTTTCAGGGTACCTTCATACCGCAATTTAGAGGTGGACTAAGAAAGAATTTCGCAAAATATTGATTTCAAGGCTCGGGGCCCTAAATTTAAAACGGCTAAGTTGGCTACAATTTCAATGTTACAATAACCTAACCATACCTTCACTTTTAAGATTTTTTTTGTGTTATTTTCGTCAAAAAACGAAAGCTGTATTTTTTTTTCTTCTTAAAGTAAAATAGATAGTGGGTGTTGATTGCTAAGGTTTTTTGCAATATATCTTTTTGTAACTGGGTGAAAAATTATTAAAGTCTACTATTCATATCGTACGCTTATGAAAACAATAAAACGGTTTTAGAAAATGTATTCGGCAATCGACATCCGCATATGGCAGTACTTCAAAATGAAACTATATTTTTAAATTTATTCCACGGATTAACGGAAAACATTACTTATTCCGCAGCATCGGCAATCAGATTCAATATGGCGGACAGGATATCCTCCCGTTAAGGGTTGGAAATAATCAAAATACAGGGGTTGACTCACGCTCCTACAGATAACACAGCTGATTCGAAACAAAAGCTTGGCAATACAATTCTAGACGTGGCCTATTCTGAAACTACACACTTTTCTTGAAAGCATTTTGTCACCATAGCAACCGAATTGATAAATTTATAATCAGGCAATTATTATTCACAACCGACAATTGTTTTAGGTTAGGCAGCAAACACAAACAACGAACAATGCTTACTATATCGTAATTCAAACACCTATCACTATTCAAATTACGCCAACTTTATTCTTTGCTTGGCCTGTTTGAGCAGTATGAAATATTGCTTTACCTTATCACATTTTGGCCATAATTTATAACTTGAAAATGGCCTCTCTTCTATATTATAAAAATAAAAACAACTTTTTCCAAACCAATCGTCATTCCCGTGAAAATATCATAGTATACAATAATCTGTTTGGCTTTGCTTCGTCGCGGAGTTTGCGAGCAGAAGAGGAGCACTCTAGTAGTACATAATGTTGCGGGTTCGTAAATTAATAAATACACACTGGCGATTGTATTTAATTAACAGAAATATATTTACACAAAGTCAACTTAACAAATATTTACATAAAAACTAATCTGCACTAATTAATCAATTATCACTATTTATCACCGTATAATGAGCACTAGTAATACTGGAATAAATTTGAACAACTAAAAAAACACATTAACACCGTTATAAAAATAACTCGCACTTGTTACTGTCACTGTTCGTTCAATTCATTCACGCACTAGACTCTTCAAAGACAAAGACTGCCGTCTTCACACTTTTACACCTTTTTATATGCAGGCACACATGTTCCAGAATATTCCACGCCCTTCTTTTCTCTCTGTTACAGACTTTTCTAGAAAAGGGGGGGGGGTTAGTCTCTTTGTTGATACTCTGCCGACCGTCCTATTCACTTTCTCACTCACTCCCCCCTTTCTCCTCTTCCAGACTGTTCTCGAACAATCGGGCGGTGTCTTTGTTGGCAGGTTTCCAAACCTTTTCTCTCTCTGTCTCTCTCTTTGCCTAGCCGTAACACTACCCCTTCGTCAAGACTGTTCTGCCCCAGAACAGATTCTTCAGGCTTATGCTGAGGGTAAGGTCTTCCGTCAGTCTTCCAGGGATTGAAGACGCAAACCGCAATGGTTATATCCATTCCGACGAATATCTCCTCCAGCATCCTATTCACAGTCGACCACTCCAGCCCATCGTAACCACAGCCCAATTTTGGAATACCCAGCTTCCTGATGTTCCTTTGATTTAGAGCATCTCGAAGATGAACCAATGATGCCCACAATGCCTGGTACGTTGCTCTCTCATGTGGTTGTTCTTTGGTCACTAGGTAAAATAAATGCTGACCATTTCTTTGGAGATGAAGTGACTTCCCAACGGTCGGCTTCTGTCTCTCCAATTCTACCATTCCACCATATTTCTTGCGGAATACTGTAGCAATTCCGCGGGAAGCACCCAAATCTTTTGTGACACAGTTGGCTATGGCGTAGTCCTTCGGCAGTGTGAACAAGTCTGTATTTTTCATTATGGTCAACTTCGTGCTCCATGATGACTCCGCGCCGGCCATGAATTCGTCAAACCCTTTAGTGACCAATTTACTGGCTCGAGCGTTCTGGGCCTCGTCTGGTTCGTTGTCTCCTTTGAAGGGTGCAAGACGGTTGAAATGAACAATCTTGGGCTTTCCTCTTGGTAGCTTCCGGATTCTGTAGACAACGTCGTTGATCCTGGTCACCACCTCATAGGGTCCTTCCCAAGATGATTGTAATTTTGGAGAGTATCCTCGAATCCTTCGGGGATTGAAAAGCCAAACCAGGTCCCCTTGATGGTATCCGCCTTTCTCCGCCTTGATGTCATACCTCTCCTTCATCTTCTCGCTTGCCTCTTCAATATTACGACGTACTTTCTCGTGGATTTCGTCCATCCGTCTTCGTAGCTGGCTGACGTAGTCATCTCCACTCAGATCTTCTCCGGCCTTCCTGCCAAACTGTAGGTCGCAGGGTAATCGTAGCTCTCTGCCAAAGATGATGCTAGCAGGTGTCTGTTTTGTTGTTTCATGGACGGAGCTACGATACGCCATTAAGAAGAGATGTAGGTACTGGTCCCAATCTCGCTGGTGGTCCGTGACGACCTTGCTTAGGTACCTTCCCATGGTCCGATTCATCCGTTCTACCATACCGTCCGACTGAGGATGTAGGGCAGTTGTTCTAGTTTTTCGAGTCCCCAATACTTCACACATTCTGGAAAACACAGCAGACTCGAAATTCCTTCCTTGATCGGAGTGTAATTCCATCGGTACTCCAAAACGACTGACAAACTGCTTTACCAACACGTCGGCTACAGTGACTGCTTCCTGATTTGGTAGTGCATACGCTTCCACCCATTTGCTGAAGTAGTCCATTAACACCAGAATGTATTTGTTGCCGTCGTCGGTCGTCGGAAAGGGTCCAGCTATATCCACAGCTACACGCTCAAACGGAGCTCCCACGTTGTAGGTCTTCATGGGTGCTCGCTTTCGTCGAAGAGGGCCATTAACGGATGCGCAGGTGGCACAATTTCTGCACCATCTTCCGACGTCCTCCTTGAGGTGCACCCAGTAGAAACGTTCTCGAACTTTCTCTAAGGTCTTGTGCAAACCGAGATGTCCACCAGATACTCCGTCGTGAAGTTGTCGCAGCACTTCGGGAACACGCTTCCGTGGAACGATGACCTGGTACCTCTTCTGATCGCCTGCCGTATTCTCAATTGCACGCTGTAGGACTCCATCCTTGAGCTCAATTGAGTCCCACTGAGCCCAGTATGATTTGACGGTCGGCGACAAGGGTGCCACCTCTTGCCAGGGTGGTCTACCGGCCTCAGAACGCTTCCAAGATAACAGATGGCACAAGTCTGGATCCTCTTCCTGGTCCTTCCGCAGTTCAGCGCTCCCCCACTGGTCGGCGATCACAGTAGTTCTATTTACAGCTGCATCATTGTCGTCCTTCCGCGAGCAATGTTTACAGTCCTGGTCGCAGGGTCTCCTGGAGAGGGCATCGGCATTCCTGTGGCTATTCCCTGCTCGATGAATGGACTCGAAATCATACTCCTGCAGTCGTTCTATCCAGCGGGCCACCTGTCCATCGGGAGATTTGAATCTAAGAAGCCACGTTAATGAGGCATGGTCTGTCCGCAGGAGGAACCGCCGGCCATACAGATACTTATGGTAATTTTGTACTGCCTTCACCACTGCCAGTAGCTCTCTTCGAGTAACGCAGTAATTTCGTTCCGGCTTCGACAGGACCTTGCTGAAGTAACTGATGACTTTCTCTTCCCCGTCTTGTTCCTGAGAAAGCACTGCGCCAATCGCTGTGTTACTCGCGTCGGTGTCCAATATGAACCTTCCCTCATATCTTGGATAAACCAGAACAGGGGCAGTACTTAAAACCCTCTTTAATTCCCGGAAGGCGTTCTCACAGTTTTCACTCCACACGAGACTGCTTTTGTCTTCGGTTAACTTCGTGAGTGGTTTAGCGATGTGCGAGAATCCCTTTACGAACCGCCGATAATAGGTGCAGAGTCCAAGAAAACTTCTTACCTCATGTTTGTCGCGAGGTGTTGGCCAATTCTTGATGGCAACGATCTTGTCCGGATCAGGAGTGACCCCCGCATCAGAAACCACGTGCCCCAGATAATTGACTTGCCTTCTTAATAGATGACATTTCTTCGGATTGAGTCGTAGGTTTGCCTGACGCAATCTTTGAAACACCTGTTCTAAATTTTTCAGGTGGTGAGGGAAGGTCTTTCCCAGCACGATGATATCGTCTAAGTAGACTAGACACGTCTCCCAGGATAGCCCTCTCAGTACATTCTCCATCAGTCTCTCGAACGTCGCCGGAGCGTTGCACAGGCCAAATGGCATAACCGTGAAGTGCCATAATTCTTCCCCTATTGAAAAGGCGGTCTTCTCCTTATCCTCAGGTTTCAACCCAACTTGCCAGTAACCACTCTTAAAGTCCAGTGTAGAGAACAATTTACAACCTTCCAGGCTGTCCAAGGTGTCGTCAATCCGGGGCAAGGGGTAGCTGTCTTTCTTGGTAACGTTGTTCAGCATCCGGTAGTCAACACAAAATCGAGATGACCCATCTTTCTTCTTCACCAGTACCACCGGAGAACTCCATGGGCTGTTTGAAGGTTCAATAACCCCGTCTTTTCCCATGTCCTTAATAATTTTTCGGGCCTCTTCCCGTTTGGCCCACGGTAGCCTCCGCGGATTCTGTCTTATAGGTTTCACGTCTCCAGTGTCGATGGCGTGCTGAACAATGTTAGTCCTTCCTTTAGAACTCTCGCCAATTTCGAAGATGTCCTGGTAATTGGTGATAAGTTCCCTGACTTTCTTCGTCTCTTCTGCTGACAGTCCTTCGCACGTCTCCTCCAGGAATTCTTCCAACTTCGCGGGTAGCCGTCCAAAATTAAGCTTTCCCTGATGTATTGTCCGCACCACCGAAGAGGCCGTCAAGCAATATCCTAGCGTACTCCCCTCTTTCAATTTCACTTCGTGATCATTAACATTCATCAAAAGTACTGGAACCTCTTCACCAGTCAGGAATAACGTCCTCGCTACGAGAACCCCGTGTCCGAGCTCTTCGCCATGAATAACAGGTTCCAAGAACGCACTTTGTCCTTCGATCACTCGCTTATCAGTTGCGGCACGTAGAATAGTCTGACTTCTTGGCGGTAGAGTAGCGGCCGAAAGTAACCGTACCCGGGTTGGATGATCATTCTTCGGGTGGAGTATTATTTCTTCTTCTCCGATTATCACTACTTTCTTCCCTAAATCTAATCTTAAACTAAAAATGGTTAAAAAGTCCATTCCTAATATTACATCTTCGTTTACCTCAGCAACTAGTGCTCGATGCCTAAAACTACTTTGGCCGATAAGGAAGGTAGCCATTGTCTCCCCGTAGACTTGTGCTACATCCCCAGTGGCCGTCTTCAAAGTCCAATTTGTTGGCTTAATCGATTTCTTCGGCACTATGCTTGGGTTTAACACTGTCATGGTCGCACCAGTATCCAGAAGCAGTCGCGCCGACCTCCCATTTACCAAGCTGTCGATGTACAAACTATTCATCCCTCCGGCCATCGACGCCACTTCTGCTCTCTGAGATGGGGCTCTTTTCCCACGGGTTGACAACGGCCCATCCTCATCAACCCCTTTTAGTTTTTCCGACTCCTTCTTCCAAGCTGACTTCTTACGGCATCTACTGCGTGGATGTCCAATTTCTCCGCAGGCCCAGCACCGTATCTCCTTCTTCCTTGCTTGCAGCTTCTCCAATACTTTAATCACTATTTCTTCCAAGCTGGGCGTTTCAGGTTGTTCAACCTCCGCAGCTCGAACTCTAGCTGGTCCTCTTACCGACTGCCTTACCGCCTCGAATTCTAACGCTTGTGTTAGTGCGTCGCTGAGGGTCTTGGGTCGAGCTAATTTTATAGCCTGCTGCGTTTCCGGCTCCCGGAGTCCATCCAAAAACTTCTCCACAGCTAGACTCTCATGAACTTCGTCATCGACGGACGGGTAGGCGTGCCTCACGAGACGAGCTATGTCGGTTTCAAACTCTTGGAGAGTTTCGTTTGGTCTCTGTATCCGATTTTTCAGTTGTGAGCGATATAGTTGCTCCATATGTCTGTGGCCGAAACGCATTTCTATACGCCTTACTAGCTCATCAAAATTCTGTCTTTCACTTACAGGTACGGTCTGTAGTACGGCCAATGCGTCTCCTCGCAATGATAAGCCCAGCATGGCTGCCTTCACCGATGGCGTCCACCCGTGGATCATGGCTGCCGTCTCGAAAAGTACGAAGTAGTCTTCCCATGGCATCTTACCGTCAAATGGAGGTAGCCCACCATGATTCGATGACACCACAATAGGCCCTTGTTGTTCGATACTCTTCTTCTCCTGGCTTAATAACTGAGGTCCATCTTCACGTACACCCGACGGTACAGTCTCACATTCAATTTGTTTGAATCGCTCGATCATCCTGTTCTCTAAGTCTGCAATTTTCTGGTCCACATCTAAAATTTTAGTTTCTAACATGGCTTTGTTCGCTTCTAACTTAGATTCTATTTTCTTATTATTTTCCTCTATTTTATCTAACTTAGATTCTATCATCTTATTATTTTCCTCCAGTTTAGATTCCATTGCTAATTTGTTTCCTTCTAACTTACTGCTTATTGAATCCTCTAACTTACTGCTGTCCGTCTCAAATAAAAAGGTGTCCGCATTCGTCCCTTCCTTAGCCAGAGCTTGTCGAAGCCTTTCTTGTAGTACAGTCTTCGTACCCGAAGTGTCTTCCTCGCGTTCTTCCAATTCGCGCCGCAAATCAGCAACCTTCAGGTGAATCAATTTCACTCCTTTCCCAGCCATTTTATTTGATTTATTATTATTTATTTATTTTTAATAATCCACAAATACTTTATAGCACACACAATGTCACACAGTCCAAAGCACTAGTCACTAGAAGTCCCGTATTAAAACAATCGCCGAAAAATCCCACTTCTGACACCAATGTTGCGGGTTCGTAAATTAATAAATACACACTGGCGATTGTATT
>JAGFPH010005083.1:0-21955 GCA_018207615.1 Philaenus spumarius
CCTTCCCCCACTCCATTTTACGCCAGATCATCCCAGACTCTACTATTGAGGGCAGAATATATTAAATTCCTGAAGGGGAATACGCATATAGGACGAAGCAGACATTTTTCACTAAATACGGCTTTCCTGGGGTGTTAAGCTGTGTTGATGGCAGCCACGTACCTATTATCGGTCCATCGACACCGGATAAGGAAGAGTACCGTAATAGGAAAGGATACTTTTCAATCAATGTGATGGGTGCTTGTGGTGCTGATTTGGAGTTCACTAACATCGTAGCACGATGGAAAGGCAGCACCCACGACTCTAGAGTCTTTAAGAACTCCTCTTTGTACGCAAAGTTCGAGGAAAGAGACATGGGTGGGCTGCCGATCGGAGACAGTGGCTATGAATGTAATAGGTAAGTGTTTATAATTAGCGAACTTCGTAAGGAACAATAGCAATTAACTTGGATCGCTATTCTTATATGATATAATATAACATGGTTTAGAGGTTAATTTAATAAGCCATGAAAACACCTGTGAATTGAAGTAAATTGTGTAAGCATCCTTGAAAAATTAAAAGTTATAAAATGATTGTCATGTATTGTATTAATTGTTCGTTTTTTTTATCGTGTTCTTTCTTTTCCACGTCGGTATATTTTCCAACAAGTTGCTGCAAGAAGTCCAATTCATTTTTCTCAAATTGGACTCGTTTTTTTAGCTCTTCACCGCTCATATTTACATTCACTTACAAAAAACACAAAAAACTGTTTATAACTGTACTAAATAACTATACCAAATCATTGATTATGTACCCGTTCCAAGAGATGTTGCTTCCTTATTCCGATGACCAAATACACTATTAACTACACCAAATAATTTTACAAACAGTTCACTACAATGTCAATGGAAATAAACTCCAAGCTCCAAGTGAAGTGTGACACTTGACAACCTGACTGATACTAGACAGGTAGACTAGACGCATATTTGAGGAAATATGTCACAAAAACAACCCAAGACGCACCCTGCTAGGCCATATAACGGTAAACAGAGCGGGAGATATCTATTGTTTACGGTCGGCTGTCACCCATTGCCAACATCACAACGCCAAATACCGTAAAATTCCCTCGATGTTTATTGCTTAAGTTCTAGACTCAAATAGGTCCAGGACTTAATAGATCCTGGAGTTTCACAGATAGATCCGCGACTCAGCAAGACGATTTAGACCCGAGAGCTTATTTGAGTCCTCGACTTAATAAGTCCAGAACCTATAGATCCGGAGCTCGGAAACCGGCCCTAAATCTTTTATGTCTCTAGGACTGTTAAACCGATTAAATTGAAATTTCGTACGTTACGCACCAACGTGAAGGCCTTGTTTGACGAAAATAGTCAACTTTTTCCAATAATCTGTTTTAAAATATTATCCATTTAATTATTTACATCGGGAGTAAATTTGTTTAGCCATTTTAATTTAACAACGAAATGGTATAACTATTAAAACTATCCAACAAAGGGCAACAAAGCGTCCATTAGGTTGACGTAGGAACAAAGCGTAGGCAATAATTAATTTACACAACCAATTAATTGCGTTTGAACGCCATTATACCGTTACTCTTCAATACAAAG
The DNA here is from genome assembly GCA_018207615.1 of Philaenus spumarius. Taxonomy (NCBI): domain Eukaryota; kingdom Metazoa; phylum Arthropoda; class Insecta; order Hemiptera; family Aphrophoridae; genus Philaenus; species Philaenus spumarius. Next base: position 1,605 of record JAGFPH010005083.1, read on the forward strand.
AGTTTTAATAAAGTAATGAGGGGGGGGGGGGTAACTGTATGTAAAACTGTTATGAGGCAAATCAAACATTTCATATTATTTTTATTTTGTTATATAGCTCCCGGATTGATTTATTAATAACTGCATATATTAATATAAATGCATCGAGCATGATATAGTGCCCAACTACATCCAAATAAAGATTAAAAACAACTCACATGCTGCTATTAAAACCAAAAAGATGGCTGAACAATTGTGGCTAAAAAATGAAGTTAAAAACTTGTTTCGCAAAAAAGACACTTTGAACAAAGCACTATATAAGCAACATCTGGAATTGCTATGCTGTATTCATCCTGCTCAAATTGATTCTGTCTTTTACAGTATAAATAAGCAAATTGGCTTTGTCATCAAACAAAAGAAAAATGTGACCGACAACAAATTCAAATCTTTAATCGCTAAAAAGCATTCATTAGCAAAAGTTTACTTAGCAAACAACATAACAACAGTGAACTTGACTTAACCAAAAATACGGGAATATACCAACTCTCGTGTAAGGATTGTCCATGTTTCTACATAGGTCAAACAGGCCGCCCTTTTATAAAAAGGTATAAAGAGCATTTACCAAAAAACAGACAGGTTGTAAACCCCCCCAAGTCTAATTTTGCAGAACATTTAATGGATAAACTTCATAGTTACAGCAATTTCAATACAGATATGAACATCTTACATATTTGTAAAAAAGGTCGATATATGGATTCCTGGGAAGAATTTGCAATTTATAGAGCACCACAAACTGATAAACAGCATCTATTAAATGACAAAACATCTTTTCAGTCAAACATTTTGTTTGACACCCTAATTAATATAAAAAATAACAAAAATGCTAAAAACTCGTATGCTACAAAGGTTACCGCACAGACCATTGCATCAAGCCTATTTACTTAACTTCAGTCGATATCTGACCTCCGCCTGGGGCAACATGTGGACATCTTATAATTATATGTACGTTGAGTGTTTCGTGTATTCGTACTTTACGTGTCAATATTGAGTGACTTGGTTTTAACAATTTAAATTTTAAATGTGTTGTAATATTTAAATGACCGGATGATGGTGTAAAGCCGAAACCACGATCGTCACTATAATAATAAAGAACGATTGATAGACGTCAAACAGGTAATTATACCTAATTTATAGTCATTATTTCATATTAATATTTGGATTTGGGGATCTCAACATCCACATGTAAATTTTGAAAAGACATTAGTCAAAAATCAACGTTTGGTGTGTTCTATCCAAAGAAAACGTGGATGAGCCACTTTTCTTCGCTCAAAAACTATCAATGGGAATGTTCACTTAGATGTGCTGGAGAACTATTGTTTCTTCTAAATTTGACGAAATGTAAAATGTAAATAGTCTTTATTTTCTGCAAGATGGAGCACCTCCACATTACAAAACCATTGTTCGCGTGACTTACATGTTAAGTTCCCAAACAGATGCATTAGCATTGGCCCTATAGCATGGCCTCCAAAAACCCGAAATTTTGCTCATCTGAGAGAAATAATCAGATATGCAGTCTCCACTGCATATCTGATATACAACAAGAGAAATGTTGTACATCGTGCTACATAGACCACCATCTGGATGTCTGTAGAGCAATAAATGGTGGCCACATTGAAGTGTATTATTTATGTACAAAAATCTTTTCAATGTCATGAATTCATAAAAATAAATAGTTTTTTTGTAACTTTTCTCAGTTTCTTTTACTTTCTCGGTATACTGTAGTATAGAAAAAGTACAGTGGTAGCAAAAAATCGATGTTGAAATTTTTGTGGAAATATCCGTTTTGGGACCTCCTGAGTCCAAAAAAGTGGTTTTTACAAAGTGTCTGTCTGCATGTCTGTGTGTATACAAAGCTAGAAGCTAGAAAGAAAACTATTCGATCGATTTCGAAAACCCCCAAAAAATCATGTATTAATTTTTTATAAAAAACGGCTCTAACGATTTTTAAATTTTTTGCATATTTTTAGCTCCTAATGTACCCTACCATATGCAAAAACCCGTATATTTCTATAAATTATTGTTTATATAATAATAAATAAAAGTTTGGGTCTGCTTCGGAGCAGACGGTGGAAGTTACACTTCTTTGGCCATCCAATGGTATAGACCTACTATTGATTTAATATATTTTGGGGAAAAACTAGTCGTAACTTAGAGTAGCCCTATTAGTTTGTAGATGATAGTCTATTCTTTTAAAAAAACACTAACCCATACTGAAGGCATATTTTAAAATTAATATCCCATTTTTTCCTTCCTTGTTACAAACGCTTATGAATACTATCGTTGCATCTGTTTGGTTGGTAACAGTTAGTCTGGGGACCATGATCAGTGCTCACTTACTGCACCCAACAAAATGAATGCGCTCCCGAAGTTTCTGCATATCGTCGTGAATCACCCTGCATATAAAATTTTTAATGACTGCCGAAAACGTGTTCAGTGGACCATGATCAGTGCTCACTTACTACACCCAACAAAATTAATATTGCATTGTCATCGGTCCTTGATGATTTTCACCCCCTTCAAAACATCGGATTGATTTGAAACTTTGCACACTTATCAAGGACCGATGACAATGCAATATTAATTTTGTTGGGTGTAGTAAGTGAGTACTGATCATGGTCCCCAGAACACGACGTGATTTTCACCCTCTTCAAAAAGTCGGATTGATTTGAAACTTTGCACACTTTCAAATCAATCCGATGTTTTGAAGTATAGGAAAGTATACGAATATACGAAGAAAGGTATAAAAAGGCACTTTCCGGATTTTACTCTTAACGCGTGACACGATTTCTCGACCGACACCCCATCCCGATTACAACGGGCGCAAAGAGGTATAACTTCAATAATAACTGCTTTTTCGGGATTTTTGGCCAAAAAGAGGGTTGTTTTTCAAAATTTCTCAAAACTGTTTTTTTTTTTTACCTTTACATGCTGTTTCTTTTTATTGACGTGTTTGGTGCAAATTTGTTCGAAGTCGATCGAATAGCTCTCTCTCTAGCTAATAATAATATTTATTAGTTACTCTCCTACTTCAATGTATCCCCTCTCATACTTTAATAATATTATGAAGTCACTGTGAATCTGTTTAATAATTTAAATATGTTTGAGATAAAGTATGTGTCAGTTTCTGGTACAGTTTATTTATTTAATAACTAAACCTGACCATTATTTTTAAGAAACCCCTGTACAGTTTTGACAGTTATACCATTGGATAGGAATTGAAACGGACTACGAAAATGTACCCTAACGTTTTTTGTAAAAATTACGGGTTTTGAGTTAAATTTTTAAAATGTTTAAATGCTCACCATAATATAGAAGAAGGTTATTAGAAAACGTTGGTTATTTTTGCCAAAATATCTCTTTATATTCATAAGTAAAGTGCAAAATTTCAACTAAATCGGTTTAGCCGCTATAGAGTTATAAATTATTTAGTTCAAAAAACAAAATGTAGTATAGCTGCTGGTAAAGAAGAGTTTTCAGACCAGTGTTCACCATTACAGAGGAACAAGACCTAAATTTTTACCATTTCTTCCCAAGACAACCTATATAATGTAGTATAACTATCTTAATTAAATTTTCTAACATTAAAACGCCCATATCTAATGGAACAACCACTTTGCCAAATGATATGTATCTCCCAAAGTACTCGTGTAAAAACGAATAAACTAAATACAGATTTTGTTGTGTGTGTGACAGCACCATCAAAAATTGTAAGTCAAAAGTTTTACCCAATCTAAATACTAAATTCAATTATATCGCGAGCGGAATGAGCATAGGAGGGCGTGTAATGTATTTGTATTGACAATTAAATAGATTTTGAACAAGATCTCTTTTTTTCCGTTGGATTGAATAAGAAATCGATAAACTAATAAAGCTCGTCAATTTGATGGAAGTAAATGGTGACTTCTAGACCAATTACAGACCTATTAGACGTAACTCAATATCACAGTGGTTAGAGGATGATTTGATTACCTCCATAAAATGTCAATAAAATATAAAACACGATTCAGGCAATTAAGAATCGTTTAATGGAATTTATTTCTATGATATGATATTAATGTAGCTATTAGATGATTTTTATTGTATCAGCAATAAAATGGTGTCACTGAGCGAAGGCAAAGATAAAAAATTTTACGTATGTTTTACTCCGTAAGCTTCGCCGGAACTGTGTTATATTTTTAGTGAAACAATCAACTAAATAAATATATTTGGATAAAAAGACAAACACAAACTTGAGAATATACTTTTCATACATAACAACTGGTAAATGAAATGACGTGAAAACTGAGAATTACTGCCTGTGTTTTATACGTCAGTCTAAAGAATATGATGGAACAAACACTGAAAAGTATACAAATAATTTCAAAATAAGTCAAACATAAGACTAGTTTAAATTTATAAAATATATTTTTTTTATAAAAAATATATAAATGAAATCTATTTATATATATTTTTTAAATTGTTGTTTACTTTGTGGTTTAGATGAAATTACCTAGGAATTAATTGAATCTAACTGGTTATATTATGCCGTTAGCGATTTTCAATATGGTAAAGTAAAGATCCTGCAACTAAACAATGTACTCGAAGAAATGTAATAAACAAAATATAAGATCGTAAATGTTAATTATATGCCTACATAAATCGACAGTTTTAAAGCCTAATATTTTAAATTCAGACATATAATCAAACTATATTATTGTTCATTTTAAAATTAACTTAAGTTTTCATCGACAGTAAGTAGTCTATATTTTCTAAATTTACACAGCTCAAACTTTTATGATTCTAATAAAATAGTAATAACTTAGACCAATAGCCAAAGATAGTGACAGTATAATCTAGGCCAGGTTTTATTAAAATATTAGAGATGATGAGCGTAATCAGGTGTTATATCTTTGAAGTGAGGTTTATTGTTGTCACTTTACACTACCATAAATGCGCATGCGTCACGCATTTTGTTACTCACGCATTCACGTCCGGACCTACTGGTGTATTTACTAGCCTTTGTTGGAGTTGATTATACGATTAAATTGCCTTCCTAAGTAGATAAATAAAATCTTGTAAAATTTTACACTTTCTGTATACGTATCATATATCATCTAAAAAATATGATTTCAAAAATCCTGAAAAAATACAAATAATTTCAAACAAAGTTTAGTTCTATGAAGAGTTCAAAAAATATACGTGTAAGTTTAAATTATTGGTCTATTGAAAACGCAAAAATCAGCTAAATGGAGTAAGTAGTCCAGTATTATAATCTGCTGTTTACTATTACATTTCCACTATAGGTTTATTTCATACGTTTAAACAGTACTTTGTATTTATTATTTCTAGGGTAGGATTGTATTGAGTAGGTCAAAGTCATACTGGTTCTTTTTAACTTCTAAAACAGAAAAGTGAAAGTGTCCTTATTGAGCGTACAAACTACCATTATTTAAGTAAACATAAATGAGGTAAATATAACACGTTAAAATAATTAATACCCAACCCAACACATTGCGATGATGAAAGTAATTCCCAACATATTAACCAACATTATTATATTAACTATGACGAATTAGCAACTTTGGTGTTATGTGTATTTAATTAAAAGTTTAATTGGCTTCAGCGGGGTTATAAGCTGAGAATGTCCTTACTTCAGACAAAACTAATAAAACTGCAGATAAAAACATTTTATAATGAACATCGTAAAAATCGAATAAAGTAATCGTCTAATAAAATCCAGAGAAGAGCCTCCGATAGATGAGTAATGTCGGTTGTAATTTTTTTTTTATGAAAAATATAAAATAAGTTTACCCCTTGATTCTTCGATATGGAGGTGTTTAGCTACTATTGTTGATCTCCATTGTGAAATATTATGTAGAAATGTATTGTATTGTATTTGATTTGTCTTCAGAACAGAACAGAACTAAGTTATAGAAGATACGTCAAGATACAACATAATTAGAAAACTACAACTAGTAACACTGAGAACATCTCAAAACATTAAAAGTATTAATATCTAACAATTGTACATTCTTCAATAGCTCAAGAACTACTAAGTATGATTAGTTTAAATTACATTTAGCACAACAGAAAGTAAATCAAAAGTATTACAAACCATTACAGTACTACATTGCTGCACCCAACCACAGGAACCTCTCAGAGTTCAGGAATATTCTCGGTTGATAAACTCCTAAAATGATTCAGATAGCAAAAGTCAATTAAATTTTGTTATTATACGTTATAATTTTGAATATTTTTCATGCTTTCTGGTAGATTATTTAATAGTAGTTCTGTGAACAGTAGACTTCGCTCGTTGAAATAACAATAAATGTGGTTTTGAGCTTAGGTTAAATATAGTGTGCCAGTAAGGAAGTAAGCAGAAGGCTTAGCCAGTGAAACATTATTTTGCAAATCCCGCGATTTCGGGGTTTCTAGTTATCGTTTTTTTCTTTTCTTGAGCTTTAACTGCTAAAGATTTTCTTTTAGGGGGCATTATGTTTTATTTAGGATAATAATGCGTAAGGTAGCTAAAAATCACGTTATTGAGGGAAAACATAGAATTAAATATTTACATACGTAAATAAATAAAACTTATCAATATATTTACAGTTCCATATCATATTCCAATATTAGAAATAATAAAAAAACAAATGATGTTAAAGCGTCATGATAGTGATCTCAAACCATGTACCAACACTTTCCACGCTGTCCAACGGTAATTTTTTGTATGTTCTTTATCGCCGCGAGGTTTCATTTGTTTCATCTCATTTTGTAATTCAATTAAAGCTAAGTCAAATACTTTTATAAAATAATAATTTACAAGTATACAGCTCAATTGTTTGATTTATCCTCTATACTTTCTTATAATAATATGTCATTTTTAGGCAAAGGATATATTCCTAAATTACTATTCTAAACAGGCCTAGTTTTGTTAGCAGTCTTGTAGTAGGAACATAAAAGCTGGTGTTTTCAAAGTAAGAAATTTGAAATTGATAAATATTTTTATACAGATCTATTTAGAACTAAGTTACGAAACTTTTTTATATTTATGAAAAAAATTACAAAATTTTTTTACTTTTTATGTAGGCCTAAAGTTTAACTTTTTCCTTTCGTTACTGAACATGCTTGTTTCTTGAGCTAATGACTTTATTAATATTACTTCAATCTATTTTTAGTGGCATATATGAATTCTTTGAACCTTTATCTACAAAAAGCTATGAATCACTTTTTAATTGGTTTAGAACTAACGTATAAAAGCATGGTTGAAATACAAAAACTTGGACGATTTTTAACAAATTTGAAGTTTACGGCCATTTTGTGAGCTTACCGTTAGAGATAAGGAAAAATCAAGACTACAATTTTGTTTAATATCTAATTTGCTACCCGCAGAAGGTTATTAGTTTTTAAATTCGACCTACGGTTAAGCCACAAACTGGCTTTGGAAATAAGCTTACACTGAGAGAAATGGTCCGGCCGCCATTTTTATTTTATTTAAGGGGTTAAAAATGAAAAATGGAAAAAACCGTATATATATATGGCTCCGCCAAGGAATAAGGAACACTCATGCATCATCAAAATCGGCCAAGGCGTTTGGCCGTAATCGTGAGACAGACACACAGACATACAGACAGACAAACACACACACGAAATGCCGAACGGTCGAGTTAAAACGGAGAAATCGCTTTGCTCGGTCAATTAGTGCTGCACTAGTTTGTAATGGTAGCTTTTTACGTTTACTGCGCCTTTGTTGGCATAGTCGTAAGTAGCTTCTAAATCGGGTAACAGAATCATGTACATCTTTATTATTGTGGTCTGACACTTGTATTTAATGTAAAATATTACTTTACAAGAATACATAATAGGAAGTGCCAATACTACTAGCTCCTACAATGCCACGCAATGAATATTATAACCAGAATGGTAAGCACAATGACAGAAGCTACCCCTTCAAAATCATGTTTAGTTAGAACGCTGCACAAATGTGAATTGAGCAAGACGTTGTGTAGGAAATCTGGCTACTTCTTGTATCGCTTGGCGCTGATCTAAACTCGATTCCACTTTCACCGTGCAGTACAGAGCGCCCATAAGCCATGTTAACCATAGGCAGTCTCAGTTAAACTAGCCAACTTAAAAACATCAACTCCCATGCAATGCTCTATGAGTTTGACGCAACCAGCATGACAATAAACGTGATGTTCCCTGTAATGGTAGTAGCATGTCTATTCTCCCGTAAGACCTGTACTGCATGGTGAACGTGGAATCGAGTGCAGATGGGTAATCTTACACATCAATGCATCAAAAACGTTCGATGTTTAAAATTCCATACATTGAATCTATTCGAAGTATTTCAAGGGCCGAATCGATGTATTTACATTGCATGCATTGAAATATTCATGAATTCAACCAACTGACTGTCGTGAATGTGTTGTTACTTTTCTTCCAATTTTATTTTTTATGCCACACTAACTGCATGATATAATATGTTGTCATTCATTTGTTCATTATAATACCGTTATTCGTTTATTCATTATTCTGTTCGTTCTTTTAAGTTTTTACTTTCTCCCCCTATATCATAGTATATGGAGAAAGTATTCTATTCGTCAACATTTTCGAGTTTGAGTTTTTGGTGGAAATATCCGTTTTGGGTCCCCTGAACCTAAAAAAGTGGTTTCCGGAGTGATTTCTGTGGGGGTGTGTGGGGGTGTGACGGTGTGTGTGTGTGTGTGTGTGTGTGTGTGTGTGTGTGGATGTTATCAGACCTAGAGCCTAAACCAGTCCGATTTTCATGAAATTTGGTATGAAGGTATTAATCCACGGTATCTCCAGGCGTTTTTTCATTTTTGGGAATTTTTGATTTTTAAGGGTAATTTCCCATGAAAACCCTTAAAATAAAGGAAAATCAACTTTTCCCAAAAACGGCTCTAACGATTTTGATTAAAATATTATAGTTTATTAGGGACCTAAAGTACTATAAACTGTAAAAATTTTATCAAAATCGTTCGAGCCATTTTTGAGAAAAGTTGGTTTTTCCGATATTTTATGGATTTTTATGGGAAAATTACTCTTAAAAATAAAAAAAAATGGTATTTTGAATTATTATTCTACTGATGAAAAGGTAGAGTATTTTATAGTACTTTTCGTCAAAGTTCTGAGGGAGAAAGTATGTGTCAGTTTCCTGATACCGTTTATTGGATTTATTAAAGCATGATAAAATACAGAACACTTAAGTTTTCAATAAAAAGTTGATTGTTACACCAACGCTGAAAACTATTCACTAGTTGAAGTATTTTAAATGGTCACATTGCATTTTTAATGTATATGCATTCTTTTTCTTTAAACCAAAGAAAACAAAAATTATAAAGATGTAATCACAACCTCAACGCTGAGATAATATTAATCTCAAACTCAGAATATTGGATAACATATGTCATAGGCCCAACAAGACTTGCTCTTTAAAAAAAAACTAGCCTAAAATCTGTGTAGTAATTAATTCTAATTTGAATCAGCTATTATGAAAATCCATTGACGAACACCGAAAATCTTTCACCAGCTAAAGTATTTCGAATTGAAATTTTTGTTTTGTTTTTATTATTATTCTATACATTAGCTTTTAAGTTATTTGAATATTACGATTTGCTTCCCTATCACAAAACTTGCGTATCATATAACAAATGTATTCAATGTTCGAAAAAAACGATGTTTGCTAGTCGATGCATCGTATTATATCGGTATACAAGTTTCGATGTATTACATCGATATTAACATCTATGTCTTATTTCAAGCGGACATGCATACTAGAACCTACCGACAAGGCAAGCTGGGAAGTGCTAGGTAGTGGCAAATGGCTAACTAAAAACATTTGTTTACGACTCATGTTACTGTCAACACAGGAGTTTCCAGTGGAAGGGTTGGAGTATGTTTTTAATTTGAGTAATATTTCGGTGACCTATAGGAGCTAAAATGTTATTCCTTTTTAATATTGTAGGGCCATGAGTGGGCAAAATTAATCCACCAAGATGTTTTACTACTTGTTTTGTACATATCACCACGAGGCAACCCAGTCGTGTTAAATCGATTTTATTTGCTAATACGAAAATTAGAAAATTTTCAAATCTAAATTGTCCATACTCTTTGGTACCAACAATAAAAGTATCTATAAGAAAGTATCAAAAATAGTATATGCGATAAAGTTTACAATATTCCGAAGTTAAAAATGTGAAATAGTGGATTCCAATAGTTTATAGTTTTTAATATCACTTTTAATTAAGAGAGAGAGAAAGAGAGAGAGAGAAATTTTTATAGATAATTAAAGGAAAAACATTATCTATATAATAAAAATGAATTGCTGTTTCTTTGAAATCGCATCAATTGAGAACTGCTGGACCAATTTGGAAATTTTTTGTTTTAAAATGTTCGTAATAGTCCAAACTAGGTTTTTATATAAAGAAAAATTTGAAAAGTTTCCCGAAAAAGTTTCAAATTTGGAAAAAACTAAACAGCCTCTTTTGTATGGACTCAAGACCATAGCGCTCAAAAACAGCTGTTCGTATAAAATTCTTAGTAACACATGTTTGTTTACATTCATTACCATAGCAACTTTAGCAAATTTATAATCAGTTTATTATTCTTCAAAACCAATAGCTTTTTAGATTAGATTGACAAATTAAAAGCAAACACAAACAAAAATCAATAAAACATGCTTAGGCCTACTATATTATAATTCAATTTAAACATCGGTTGTTACATATTATTATAAATAAAACAACTGTTATGGATCAAAAACTGAACATAATTTTAGGTTAGGCCTACAATGAACCAAAACACTTTTATTTGCAACCAATTTCTCTAATTTATAATCGGGTTATTATTCTTCAAAAACCAAAACAGCTTTTTTAGGTTAGATTGCCAAACAACACAAACAAAAATCAACGAAAAATGCTTACTGTATTATAATTCAATTCAAACATCGGTTGTTACATATCTATTTACTTACACATATGCTGTTTAAAATATTGTTTATATAAATTGTTTATATAAATTGTTGACATAAACACCATTTGCAATTCAATAACTTAAGTCAAAAGAATGAAATTTGATAACTACCCTTAAAATTAAATAAAGCAATAGCGAAGCATTGCCGGGTCCACTAGTTACAAAATAATATTTATAACACCTATTGTTTTATAAGCCATGATTCATTTTCGTCTTAAATGGAATAACCTTAAAAGTGATTAGAAGTGATTAGAAGTATTTTAAAGACACAGAAAAATAATGTTATTTCCAATTCTTCCAGAATGTTTTATTGTCGCCAAGAATTTTCTTTGATGGATACGTTTTTTGTGAATGCCAGTAACTATTTTCATCTATTAGAATTCTGATAATCTGGCAATATTGTTTCTCAAACATAAATTCTACACTAGACACTAGACACTATAACTGACACTAGACAACGAGTTCATTATTTATTGTAAATCTCTTTCTACAAAGCTCCTTCTTTTTGAGTGTTGACAAATTAAAGCACTTCTGTAAGAAGTTTCGTACGCTGGGTGATGATACCAAAATCATTGATATCTTGTTTGCGTTTTTGCAACGTTTGAATATTATGATTGGTATTATATAAAGGTACTTTTTTTGTATTTTGTCCTAATTATCTATTACATTTACACAAATGTTAAATAGGTAAATATTATAAATAAATAGTTATAAATACCTTGTATGTATCAACAATCCTTGTTCTTATTACGTGCTTATGAGGCGTACTGTTGTTCCGAAAACATCACGCCTCATGCTTTTTATGTGTGTTTATTTTGTGAAAAGTAAAAATATTGCAAGCTATCAAGTCTCATTACAATATCAGATTCGCTGAGGAAGAATTAATTTTATCTGTGGGTTATTTTTTATTTTTTAGTTCGAGTCTATTTATGTTATACGTGGATAGGAAAGCGTGTTTTAAAAAACATTTTTTAATTTATTTTATTTTAATAGAACATGTTTCACCGTTTCTCTGACGGCATTTTCAGGCTGACATTTAACTCAAAGCACTAGACACTAACAACACATATTCGACATACAAATTTTTAAAATGTGATTATTTTTGTACATTTGTACACTTCTTAATAAAAATTTTAATTGTCTTTAAGTAGCCACATGTTGTGTCAGCTGATTCATTCACTTATAAATAACGCAATCCGATAGGCTACAATGAGTTCTATGAAAGTAAATATTAACTGTGCACTGTCATCGAATCCTTATTTATTCGTTGTGACTACCGCGGTTTCGGGTTACCTCATCATTCGGTCACATTAATTACACTATGTATTAGATGACAGGGCACAGGTAATATTTACCTATTTAACATTTGTTATTATATTCCTATCAGGGAGATTGTGTAATAAAAAGTACAATTTATTATGTTATATTTTTTCCTAACTGCTATGTTTAAGGTTAATAAATTAGTTGTGCAGTTTTAGTAGAGTGTTATTCGTTGTTATGCAATAGAGATCCTTTACAACATTGTGATACTCGTATTTTGTTATTGATTGTTAGTGTTTACAAATTGTATTTTTATTGTTAACTAGTGTTAGTAATGTTGTAACTTACCTGTTAATCTTTCTGTCATATATATATTTTTTTTTATAAAATTAAAATGTATGTTTCCTTTTTACTTTCTCCACCCTATACGTAGTATATGGAAAAAGTATTGTTTTCGTAAAAATGTTCGAATTTGAATTTTCAGTTAAATTATCTGTTTTGGTGCTTCCAGAACCCCAAAAAATTGTTTAGTGCAATTATCTGTGTTGGTGCTCCCTGAACCCAAAAATATTTTTAGTGGAATTTTTTGTTTTGGTGCTCCCTGAACCCAAAAAAGTGTTTTTAGAGTAATGTCTGTCTGTCAGTCTGTCTGTATGTATACACGACCAGAGAGGACACTATTGGTCCGATTTTCATGAAATTTGGTATGTAGGTACTAAGCCCTAATATCTCCAGGAGTTTTTTTCATTTTTTGGAATTTTTAATTTTTAAGGGTAATTTAGCCCTAAAAACCCATAAAAATCGACAAAAATGCAAATTTCTCAAAAACGGCTCTAACGATTTTGATCAAATTTTCAGTATTTATAGTGCTTAAGATGCCAAACAAAATGACACCACCTACTTTTATCAAAACTTCGGCGTTTTATAATTATGGGGAAATGTTTAAAAATAAACAAGTTTGTGTTATCAATCTAGCATCGCAGCAGCGACCGCACGGGGTAGCACCACGGTACCGAGCACGGCCAGTAATTCAAAGGTCGCGCGATCGAATCCCGCCTGGGACAATAATTTTTTTATACGATTGACGTAGGTAGAATATTATTTTTTTGTTTTGTTCTAAAAAGTAGTAAATAAAATGATTAAAAACAATATTATTTTGACTACAGTAAGTTGGGAGAAAGTTTGTGTCAGTTAACTGATACCGTTTATTCAGTAGGCATATAAGAAATACATATTAAAAGAAAATAATATAAATTACATAGTATTAACATAATTTTGTATTGATAAAAGACAAATATTAACTTATATACAAAATAATATATATATAAAAATACATCTGAAATACAACACTCAAATATACTAATAGAAACATACACGATTAAAAATAATAAGTTAGTTAATTTTAAAAGGCTTATTATATTCATATTAGTAAATTGCTGTTTGAGCTAGGAAGAGATGCAGCCAAGCAGGTTATTAAAGGTACGGCAACACTGAGCGGGATTGGATAGAGTCGGGACATTTAAGTATTTCCCATAGGATGGCTACACATGCGGGAAAGGTCACTGGGACATGCGGAACGATGATCGCGCAGCTTCCACACCACCGACGAGCCCGCCAATAGTCACCTCGCCATTGTCATCATGGAAGAGCTGTGTTCAACCTGTTCTTCGTCTGATTCTTAATGCGCTTGTTTAATGTAGAAAACAAGAGAAAAAGAACATTATGGACTCATCCAATAAATGAAAAAAGAGAGGTTAGTTAATTTTGTTATTTACAGTATGATAAATCCAAGCAAAGGTATAGAGACTGACTAACGGTTACTTGAACAATAATTAATTACCAAGAATCATATTGTTTATATATTTATATTGTTAAGTATATCATTGAGTGAAGCTTGGTAATCAAAATAAGAAGCATATAGAGTGGACATCTTTCCTATTTATCTATATATCTGTCAACCTATATTTACAAAACACCTCTCTATTTTGGAACGGGAATAGGTTTATGATTTTTAGTGATATATTAGCGACAATTCTGGATATTTCTGTACTAATATAATGAGCTTTTTGTCGTCCATCTTTAAAGCTTGAAACACTTTACAAACTGTAAAAATATAATTTAATCTATCTAGAGTACAGGGACTGTTCTAGTTCCACATGACATGTAACTGTGTCCCGAAGTCTGCCGGACACACTCGGAACAACACGATAAGAGCCGAGGACATCCGACGACTCACGAAAACTCCCGATCTGCCTTGGGCGATATCCTATGCCCCGTCACGGGGTGGCTACACAAACCGGGACACGTACAGGGCAACGGAGAATTGATGCTCTTCCGACCATCCATCCTCCACTGTGAATGTCCCGTCCCTATCCCATCCCTATATGTGTAGCCACTTCCATTACATAACACAGGAAGCATCCATCAGCAAATGCCCCGTCCCTATCCCATCCCGCTATGTGTAGCCGTACCTTAAAGATATAAATAATTAATCTTATGGTTCAATCTTTGTTTAATATCTACCGACTGAATTGCTTGTCTAATTTGCAATTTAAATTTTCCAATATAGATATATTTTAGCTCCAAGATAAAAGATAACATCTGTTTTATGTTAATTTGGGAAATGTAACTAGTTTTAAAACATTAAAAATAGTAAATAGTTTAGTTTGAATCTTAGATTGACTCAGCTCGACATGATAATGTACAATCCAATCCTTTATTTGCTATATATTAAACTCGTTCAAACTCATGGGCATTTTTAGTTAGTTAGTTGTTAAATATGTGTGTAATTTATGTATTATTTAAGGAAATAAATTATATATAGAAAATTAAAACCTTTATAAAATTTATAAATAACAAAATGCATTCATTTAAGCACACATAAAATGTAATGTAAGCTAAATTAATACACAAAAATATACTTAGTCTTCCAGAGACCACATATAAATAAAAAGGGAAACAATTAATTAATAGCACTTCCAAAGCTAGGCGGGTGTATAGGATTTCCGTCGTTACTAAAGACAAAAAACGGAAATATAGGCCTATAACAGAATTTGAGTGAACCTGTGCTACACATTATAAATTTGCTGAGAATATTTAAAAGGTAATACTTACACTTTTTTTATTTTGAGGTGTAATACATATTTCAAAAAAATTAAACAAATTTAATATTTCATAATTTCTAATATAAAATTAACCTCAGGCAGTTTAAGCAACCACTTTCTTCTTTTTACGAAAGTATTTTTGTTGAACTATTTTCAATATCATTACATAACTGATTAGATTTTCTAGGTGCGATAAACTCAGGCGTTTTAGTGAAAAAAGTATTATTTAGTAATCTTTAAATGTGACAAATTTCGTAGTTAAAAGTTCGTTACTAACACTATTTGGAGTATTACCGCTTCCTATGTAAAACAGTGGATACCTATTATTTACTGGCAATATAACGAGTACCTCAAAACAAGAGGCAAGGAGTGTACATTTTTGTATTTCCCTTTTATAACTAAAACGATTCTATTTCAAATTATAGAAATTGGATTTATGTTTATTTATCAAGTAACCACTCCACAAAGCAATTCCGTATTCAATTCTACTGTGAAATAATGCCACTGTTTGTTCCAATTGTTGTATTTGTTTGTTCCAATTGTTGTATTTGTTTGTTCCAATTGTTGTATTTGTTTGTTCCAATTGTTCAATGTATAAGCATAATTGAAAGCTCTTGTTTTCCAGGCGATGAAACCGCTCAGATTTTTCTCTCAAAACAAAAAAAAATAGAATCACTTATTTGCAAACACAGAAATGAGATATCGAATGAATCTTACTTAACTGAGAATAGTCTGTGAAACTTATTGCCGGGAAGTATGAAAAGCTTCAAAGATCTTGTCCAAAAACGCTTTGGTTTTACGTTTAGGTAGTTTGCAGACGCTTTGCGCTTAATCAGTTTTTGTGTGTTTTGGGAAATATTCACGGGTTAGTATTTTTTGTTTCTGTACTGTAGACTATTTTGTTCTTTACCTTTATTTATAGTTAACATTCTGAAAAGAAATAGGAATAAAGTGATATTGTAATGCGCGCATATAGTTCAGGGGGTGGTTACATGGGTAAAAACGTAAAAAACCTTCCTATAAAAAATATTTCCGAAAATGATTTTTACACCAACAACCCCATTTTGTTTGTTTTGTTAAAAAATGTATACCTCTAAACGGCTTGAGTTGAAATGTTGCACTGTACTTATCAATGTAATGGCGAAGTTTTTAAAAAAATCCGATGATTCATAAAAAAATGTATAATTGAATAACTCAAAACCGTAAATGTTTGGAAAATATTAAGGGTAACTTTTTGTAACTCGCTAAATTTCTCGTCGAGTGACGAAGTTCTCAAAACTATCAAACAAAGTAAAACAGTGTGCATTATTCTGCGTTGCTGTGATTAGTAGCTTGACCATTGAAAAGTAAGAAACTAAATATAAAAGATTAATTAAAGTTAGTATTTGAAGATAGTATAAAATATTTCTTACATTACTTCAATTATTTAAAAAATGTAAAGAACTATGGAAACATAATGCATTTGTACTTGGAACAATAAAATTGTTTGCGTTAACCATAACTGTATCAAAATTGGGTAATTACCTAAACTAAATAAATATATATTCTCAAAAAAAAAAAAATATAGTCAAACGTTTCTACGACCAAGTTCCATCGTCAGTGGTGTTACCGTTAGAGATCCGTTGATCATTGATGATGATGACTAGGTCATAAAACCAGTTTGAAATATACTCTTTTTTTGTAAAAAACTGTGATTATTATTTACATATTTTAAAAAAATAGATTTTAGAATAAATCTAAATTTACAAAAGTTTACTCAAAGAACCTAAAATATATTAAATTTCAAAGTAAATTTTACAGCTAATCCTATCTATGATGAAATTATAAAGTGGCTTAATTAATTATGGAAGTAGTGCTAATAATCTTATCTTAGCAGTTGGCAACACTGCCTATCAGGTGACTAAGTTTTCAAATAATTTTGTGTTTTGTTAGCCAAAAAGAAAAACTATGTCTGACTTTTAATATAATATAGTTGTGATGTGTTTAATTTATTCTGTTGGCGCGCGACTCCCAGTGGACGTAAAATTTATGAGCTGTATTAATTTTAAAATTTAATATTTGTTTCGTGTACAGTGTCGACAATTAATTCAGTCGTGAACGCGTTATAACCAACGAGGACCAGAATACTTATATTTATATTTTATATAGTGTTTTGTTCTCATCCAGTTCTATTTTAAATTTACATCGTTTGTTTCAACATGTGTTACGTATTCAAGCAGTAGGTTCAGCAATTGTAATATTCAATTAATCAAAATAAATAAATACAAAATATTGATAAGAGTAGTAATTACAAGTGTATCCCATTTCTTCTGGCTAATCAAATAATGTTTAATAATTTCAGAACTTTTATATATTAGCTACTGCGCTACATAAGTTACCTTATTATAACCTCCAAACCAACCCATATTCATTCACATGGGTGCAATAAATCAATGGTTTTGACACACGAATACAATTTCCAGAGCAGTAATTTGTCTGAAACTGTTTGTTACAGTTTGATAAAATCTGAGGTAGAAATACAAATTAGAGTTCAGGGTGAAGCATGAAATAGACGTAAATTAATTTACTTTCAATACTAATAAAGCATTACAGAATGAACCCTTCCAGCCTTGCTTATACTTCACACTAAACTCATTTGACATGTGGCAGACGTTGTATAGGCAATTTGTCTACGTATTTCGGTGTGTTATGTTGTTGCTTGGTTACAACTCTAGATGAATATAACGCACAACACCTTTTCCTTCTATCACACACATATTTTCTTTTTAATAAATATGTACGATAATTTATTACTTTAGGCTAAAAAAACCAACATCACCTAACCTACAAATTTAAACTACAAATTGTTTTGAAGTATGCAATCAGGTGTTAAAGGTCTGCTCCAGTAAACGAGAAACCACCGGAACGCAAACGCCTCTCACTATATCCCTATCTAAACAGTGCAATTTCTTACGCTGACATTGCCTCATTTCATACCATTTTATAAGTCTACCTTTTGTAATTGAGTGTTGAAAAAAAACTGAATATTCTTTATACAATTTCGGATCCTTCTTGCAAATTATTTTTCGTTATTAATTTCTTATTGTGTTAGGAAAAGATTCAAACTTTGTACTTACAAAATGTCAAAATCAAAAGCATTTAAAAAAAATGTAAATTGCAAGACGGATGCGTATTGTGACTGTGCTTAAAATGAGACCTTGCAAACAATGTTATGATAAAAAATAATTCGACCACGCAGCTGGACCGCTGACGTGAGTTCAGCAAATTTCCAAAATTAAGTTTATAGGCCTATGTTTTAGGGTTTCAACCAACAATTTGGGAAATAGGTCTACTAACGAAGGCGTTGAACAGCTGCCTGTGTGTACGCAATATATTAGTAGAACTTGTTTGCGCCTAGTGGCCTCGCGAGTTTGCACCACTAGCTTCGAACCGGGTACTTGTATGGTATTTTACGTTTTGGTCGATTTTGGGGGAACCAAGCGAGCTATAAGGTCGCGTAAAAAAACAAAATGTGCAGAATAACATCCTACATTTATATTTTTAGAAAAAACTTTAAAAAAATTTCATTCTCGTCGTAAAAATCTCAAAAAATAGTTACTTCCGGTCAAAAAACGTACTTCCGGTTGTTGGATTTTTTTGGCTAACGAACTCGTCCGAGCGACATAGACAACCAACACGTGTACCAAATTTGAACCAAATCGGACTTAAAATGTGGCCGCTAGAGTGCGAACACATATATACATATATATATATATGAATTTAAATGACACCCCAAAACGTGTTCTGGGGACCATGATCGGTGCTCATTTGCTACTCCCGACCTTGGGTCTCACCATAAGGGCCACTGCAATAGCTCATTTTTCCTATGGAAATTCGCTAATAAACGAAATAAATGGTTTGAAATTTGACATTGCTCTTAAGGGATAAAAATCCAAGATGGCTGCCACTACAGCAGACCCTTAGCTCGACAGACTAAGCCACCATCTTGAATTTCAACTCCCATAAGATCAATGTTAAAATTGTAACAAGATTACCGGAGTACAGTCCGAATGAGGATATTATTTAGTTTTAAAAACAAATTTGTTCTTTCACTTAACTCAAAATCAAAGTTTGCATTCTTTTTCTTATTCAACAATGCAAATTTACAAAAGTTTTTGAAAAAGCTTCAATCATTCAAAATTTAATTATCTTTAAAATAAATGTCATTTCAATAAATTGGGTTAATTTATGACGAAAAAATCTACTTTATTGTGGAAGCGCCTAATTTGTGTCCCTACTCGAGTGTTTAGACTACACTCTGGTGGTTATCACATCAACTTGTTGCTCTAGTAGGAATACTAGACAAATTGTACATCCGTTAATTTTGAATGTGTGAGAGAACGCTGTGTTTAGTAACACAAACTCGCATACGTTGTCAAGCATGCACATTTCAGTACGTTTACAGTAAGGGTTTCGTCAATAGCCTTCTAGCTTCCGCCTGTTTTAATCTGTCCTATAATTACTAGCGGAAGAATGAAACACACACAAATTCAATGCTAGTAGTGTATTTGAAGAGCTGTGGTTAACCGAGAAATATGTGTTTTACTAATGGCGAGTCATAATGGTGTGGCGTACCACTCGCTGCCAGTCCATCCGTCCAGTATCCGGTTACTCCATCGATTACGTCTTCCCTTGGTGGATGTGTCTTCGGTTCTCTTGCAAACCGACGTTGACTGGGTGGTTTTGTTGGTGGTGGAAACGAGGTATTGTTTAAAAACTATTATTTAAATATTCCAAATCTCTCTCTGCTGCTCCGAATCGTACTACTAATCTTAAGTCACAAGGCAAAGGCAAGAATCAACCCCCTCCCCCTCCATATGGGCAGAGCAAGGGGAATGTCACCAAGGTTTGTCACATGTATTTATCGGGTTAGGTACACATTTGTGGTGTGGGAGCTCGGATTGCAAGAAGGAGTCATTGCGGAAGCAGCGTGGCAAG
>JAGFPH010005083.1:21965-38526 GCA_018207615.1 Philaenus spumarius
TACTCTATAAGATTTTTATAAAAATGTACAGTTTTTTAGTTATTTTCTATTAATAGCCGTCATTTTTAATCAAATTAGTGGAAAGTTTATTACTTTTGCCAAAATAGGTCATAAATTGATGAGTAATGTGCAAAATTTTAGAACAATTGGTTAATTCCTGCTAGAGATATACTTTATTTAGTAAAAAAAAACTAAATACCAGAAGAGGAAGTCCCTTTGATGGTCCAGAACTGTCTGGAACATTCTTGAAACTTTTGAAAGATTCTTTAACATTCTGGAATCTTCTACAACATTCTCGAAGAGACGGGAACATTCTAGGACATTCTGACTGGATGATTCTTTAATATTCTAGAACATTCGGGAACATTCTGACCAGCCTTGGCCACTTCGGCACTTGATTTCCAGGTTCTTCGCCAACTTCCTATAAGAAGTAAATTAGTTCGATGCCCTCTTTTGACACACATATCTCCGAACCCAACCCCTGCAAACCGGAACCTTCTTCATGGATGGGGGATGGAGGGCTAACATACCATACAACCTCCACGAGGCTGAGGGGGTAGGTTGCGGTGTTGCAGCGGCACGAAGGGACAAACCACGTTTACATTTATTATATATATATATATTGATTTTGTAACTGATTCTGCGACAAATTTATTAGTATTGTGTACATTAGTTTCAAACATATACCAATAATACGAGGGTTGAAGGTTGTAAAGAGAAACATGTGTTTAGAGTATACCTGTTGCAGAAAATGAAATAGGACGCAATCATTGAGTGAATAAACAACCTGTAGAGTGCAGCACTGTATGGATCAATTGAACTATACAAAGCTTGATTTATACATTGACAACAGTAAATACATCATTCTTTGCCCCAGCTGATGTATTTTTGTGAAATGTAAAAGAATATTTAATAAGAATACACTATTTTTTTTGACTTGTTCTGGTGACTACTTAAAAAAATCCTGACCATTCTTATAGAAGACAATTATTTGAAATATTTTGTATTTTCCACCTCTGTATTAGCAATAGTTCTGTTTCTATAACTTTGAAATAGGAAAAACTAAACATTCTAATATAGCAAAATGTATTAAAAAGTTGCTTTTATTGTTGTATAATGTTTATGAGTCTGGACAAAATTATAGTTTTAATGTGTTTTATAGTTTTGTGTTACTGTAAACAGTAGGGGCCCTAGAAATTGCTAGACATAAGTCGAAATTCAGGAGAAGGGCCTTCTCTTTTCTTATTTGGCCCACTTTATTTTGCTGGGAATAAGGCTATACTACTTCGGTAGGCGGCAAATAAGGTACATTACTAGTTATGAATTATTATTATTATTACAAAAACAGGCAAAGTACTGTTCGTACAATTTTCAGGCAAGGCCTAAAATATTGTCTGCCAGAGCATGTAAAATATTGCTCACAAATAAATGTGTTTGTAAATAAAGTTAAATTATATTTAATTCGACCAATGTCTCTTTCATTTTTACTACATCGTGACATTGCAGTTTAATAATATAAAAAACGAATCACAAATAAAATTAAAT
The DNA here is from genome assembly GCA_018207615.1 of Philaenus spumarius. NCBI lineage: Eukaryota > Metazoa > Arthropoda > Insecta > Hemiptera > Aphrophoridae > Philaenus > Philaenus spumarius. The sequence continues at coordinate 23,511 of JAGFPH010005083.1, forward strand.
AGTTTTCACAAGAACACACGAGACACAAAATGTCAAACAACACACAATTATCGTAAGTGACTGTGAAAGCCGGCCGATATTGACAGTCAGTCGAGTCTCGATAGACAGTATTGCCAATACCAACGCTAAAATTATCCCTAAGTTCGAATAAAATAAACTGTGAAAATAGTTATGCAGTATCGAAGACATACAGATTGATTTGAGATTTTACTATCGACTATTGTTCTCTCTCATTGCCGAATTGGTGTTGTGTTTATTCTAACCGCGGTCAGCGACAGCGTGGAGCCCATGACGCCGCCTTGTTCGCCTTAATGTAGGGCCAGCTCTAACTGTAAATTGATTACTCCCACAATGATACCGGCCCAAGGAACTAGAAAATGCAATTAACCTTTAAGCGATATGTCTTTTACTTAAACATGTTTCCCTTCCAGCAGCGCATTACCGGGCCAAAAATAACTAAATGCGTTTAGCTCGTAAACAAAACACTGTACGCTGTGATATCTCCAAGTTAAATTGCACGTCTCCCCTTCCCTCAGATTACGCCGAAATCAATGTTTTAGAGAGTGGCTATATTGTGTCACTACACCAAAAAATAACTACTACTGGTCAGAAATGACATGACGAAAGAAGTTAAAGCTTAAATTTAAAACAATAATAAAAACCCCAACCACAAGTTCGATACAACAACACAACCACAAATAAACTAGTAAATATTTATTCCCTAATTTTATTTATAGTATATAAATATTTATTGAGTTTAGTTACCTGATGTACATTTCGGTAACGAAGTTACCATCATCGAATGGTTCTTAACTAATGAATAATACCACAAACTTTTTATTTTTATTTTGACATATTCTTCCCCCTTTATTCAGGTTCGTCGGCCAAGCATTGTTGAGCCCCATCGTGGACCTTTTGAAAAAGCCAGGTAACTTGTGCCTGAGCTTGTGAATGACACAGTTTATAATTCGTCAGATATAGTAAGAGCTCTCAGATTCGTTGGCGGGAGGGAAAAACTTAGGCAAATGGGGACACCGTCCACTGGAGGTGAAGGGTCACCACGCAGAGATGAGATATTTATTGGAAACCCGTACAAGGGCTTCCAGACCGAAGTATTATGTTCAGAGCGCGGCAACAGACTGAGCCTTTCTGACCCCTCACCTCTCGAGTCGACTCCGAGCTACTGCGCATCTCAAGGCCATGGAATGGGGTTGTAAACCTTCTCTAGCATACAATAATTTATTAAAATACAGAAAAATAACTAAGCTATATAAAATGTAAATTGGAATGTCCACTGCTTAGAAAATGTACAATAGTATTACCTTAATAAGGTCCGTCTTGTGACTTCTTGTAATGATACTTGCCGTAACTATTCTTATTCGCTCCGGAAAGATCTTTGTACATTAAAATTAAAATTTTACACATACACACATGACACTGACACTAACACATAAATTAAACTAGATGCGCGTACGGCGACCTCTTCAGAGTGAATAGAACTAGATGATGGAGTTACGTCTCCGAAACATGTAGTCAGAAAATCTCGACAAGAAGTCACAAGACGGACCTTATTGGTAGTATTTCTTGGTGACTTGGTACCACAATCATGCAATGTATTTAAAATATTCTCAAAACAAGAAACAGATATTCTACAGTCAAAGTTAGAATATAGCAAATATATGGTTTTAAATTACCCACAATTCTCATTGAACTTAAAGTCAAACATTAGACAAAATGTATATCCCTTAGTTTTTTAAGTTTTGCATTTCGTTTTGACGAATATGTAAAGAAGTAAAATAATGATAAAATACATTATTTGGCTGAATTAAAATAAATACTTTTTCCCGCTCTAAAAGAAAAATGCTCAAATCAAAACCAAAACCTCTTCAAAATATTACATTAATTATCAGTTTTGTTAATACAATACTCTTTCAAATAACTTACTCCATTTATCGTTGTGCTATAAGGTTATTCGGTACTGAAATGGGTCATACACTTTAATAATTCAAACACTTTGAAGCCGTGGGTAGAACAGTATACCGTAAAACCAATGCTACGAGATGAGAGTTAGCCAACAAGGTTTAAATTATGTATAGTTATAACTGCAGACATTAAAGTTGCAATCAAACCATATTGCAAGCTGCCACCAACACAGTATAATGTAACATCGAATACTTTTAACTGTTGTTTTAGGTCGATGTTTTGACAGATAAACGAATCTCAATTCATTCAAAGTTCTTAAGTTACTAGATGGTCCCGCAGTTTTGAGCATTCGACTTGTTAGGCGTTGTAAACACAGCTTAAAGTAGAGTCTAGACTACTTTAATTTTGTGTTGGATTAATGAAAGTAATCAGCTGTTGTAAACGTACATTGCTAACCTTACTGATGTAGTGCCATCTCGTCCCATTGCTATCTCGTCCAACATCCAATTTTCTAGAAAAAAGTCCCATCTCGTCCAGCTCAGTTTTACAGTTGATTAAACACAAAAATTAGTGCCATTTCGTCCACGTGAAAATTTTACAAGAGTTAAGGGACGCAACGCAGGCAGCCAGAGGTTCATGACCCCTGTGGTTGTGCGCCCTCGCCTAGCTCTGGAATTCCCGTGGAATCTCACCCCCCTTACTTTTGTTTGTAGCCTACATATATTCCGAATACTAACCTAACCAACCTAACCTAACCTAACCAAACCAACCTAACCTAAGTAACCTAACATAACCTAACCTAATATTTATTGATATGCGTTCCAATCAGTTGGTATGCTACTGCAAGGGGTTATGAAACGATTACATGACAGTTCCCCACACTGACAGTTCCCCACACTGACACTTCCACACACTGCCCCCAAAATACTGACACTTCCCCACAGCTCTTGGACGTGGCTACCTATTTATTGACTCAGAAATAATCTCGCCTGACAGTTCCACACACATCCCCCCCCCCCTAACCTATGGCAACAGAAATGCAAGAATAATAATAAAAAACCCTAAAAGGTTCTAACCTATAGTATTTAGTCACAGTATGTTTTACCTGTACTCAACATTTAACAGTAGAATGTAAAACAACGTCGTTGTCTGCAAAAAATATTATTATAATGTCGAACAGTAAACTTACGCCAACACCCTGTAACCTACAATGCTAACTGGCAAAAGTATAGGCCTACATTAACCCTCCAGCGATTAATGGTCTTAGGTTAGTTCCTTGGTGGAGGGGCAGGGGGGGAGATGTGTGTGGAACTGTCAGTCGAGATTATTTCTGAGTCATTAAACAGGGGAGCCACGTCCAAGGGCTGTGGGAAAGTGTCAGTGTGGGAACTGCCCGGACACCTATGAAACTATTTGGAGAGAGTACCGAAAGTTGGTGAGTTTGTATGTGGCCGACATTATTTAACAAAGCTTAATAAAAAGAAAACGTTCCAATAGTTTTTTGTAGACCTGTCAAGTAAACGCAATAGCATAGGTTTTTGGACGAAATGGCACTAGTTGGCGGGTAGGAATTAAACCCCGCCCTACGTTCGTGGAATCTGGACGAGATGGCACTTGGACGAGATGGCACGACACCACCTTACTATAAGTAAATGTATTATATTCGCCAGGAAGTAATTTCACTCTGATATCCGGTGCGAGGATGACGATTCTTGGTAAAGGCATGACGCGATGGCTTTACCCAAGGGGGTAGTTTCATGAGCTGCACACTCACCCGTTCTAAAAATAATCTTGCTTGAAGTAAAATATTTCTAGTATTTATTATTAATGGATAATACGGTTACCCGAGTGTGCAGGTTTATATGATTGAAACATAGAATTTACAATTCTTTTACAGTTTTGAATTTGTATATAGGGGGGGGGGGATATAACACCTAGCATTATATCGTTACATTTTGTATTTTGTTTATAGTTTATAATTTTATTAAACCCGTAAAAGTTTGTAAAAACAGAAATGTTTGATACATCGTTGTTCTTAATATGAACTCGTGAATCAGTACATCACATTATAATTAGTTTTATTTAAATATTGAACTAGGGCGTTCAAGAATGCGTCGCTAATAGGATTGTAAAAGGGCCTATTGTGGACGGGTGGCCATAAACACTGCAAGTTAGTTTGGCCGCCTCAAATTAGGGTTGCATGACCTATAGACTGTATCTGTACCCCTTATATTAAAACAAAACCTAAGTTAAAAGTTGTAAACATAACGTTAATCTACACTCTATGCTTTGTTTTGTGTTGGATTGTTGAAGGTAATCAGTTGCTATAAATGTGCATTAATAACCCTACTATATCATCAACTCAACAACTTCATCAATCTTATAACATCAACTCATAACCTAACCTAGAAGCTGTACGTTGTAAACATGACCTTAAAAGTAAAACGATTCTATCAAGTAGAGAAATTGCGATTTTACGATGAGTAATACACAATACTTTTAATCACTCTGTAAATAGTTATTGTTCATAAAGATAAACAAATTTAAAATCAATGAAAACCCGTTTTATATGCAAGGTCTACTTCCATAACTAAAACATTATTAAAACTGCAGTTGTATAGCTTCAAAAAAAAATATTGTTCCCAGTGTCAAAGTAACATTTTGCAGACTAGTAGGCCTACAATAATGACTCACAATCGCATAAAAAACTGTTGGTTTTAATGGAGAGTAAGGAAACATATATGTTTGACAATTGTGTTATACATTATACTAAAAGAAAACTGAAATTTAAAAAAGAAAAACTAACAAACTATTTTGGTTTTAGCTTGAGTGCTTTAGACACTTAAATAGAAGAACATTTCAGTATTTTCCCATAACTCGGATATCTTTAAAATTACAAAAACATTTAAATTTGCATTAAAAAATGTGTTTTATTGTACCTATTCATTTTCTGTAAAGCATAAAGCTGTCGATATATTCAACTACTAAATTTTTAAACGGCCGACATTTCGGATTGTGAGGTTGGAAACAAATTATTTGTTTTGAAGTTTAACCTTCATGGTATACAACTTTATAAAAAATTTCTTGCTAGTAATGATTCGTTTTTGAGATAAAGATTGACAAATGGAAAAAACCAAATGGCAGTTATAAGCTAGTAATTTTCAAAACTTTTGCACAATGATATCAACACATACAAAAGCGAGTGTACGTACGTGCGTGACTAACAAAGAAACTATAGCTCATGGTAATCTTCTATATATATAAAATTCAATGTATGTTTGTACGTTTGTCTGTATGTTTGTCCTTTATGCGTTACCAAACCGTCCATCCGATTGCTTTGAAATTTTGCATAGTAACACAGGTTAACCCTGGGAAGGTTTTAGGCCATTTACCAAAGTCCTAGGACACTAGGGCTACGCCCCAGTGGCCCTCAAAGTTTCAATGTTAATCTTATGGAAGGTCAATCTTAAGGAAGAAGAAGAAATATTTCTTTTGATTTTATCAGAAACAGCTGTTCGTATGAAAAGCTTAAAACAGCTGATTTTGATCAACAGCTGATTTTGATCAACAACTGATTTGGATCAAAAACTTAATATAATTTTAGGTTAGGTAAATCAAGCAATGAACAGAATCCCATTATAATTTACATCGGCCCTCAGGGATACGAATTACAGGCTTTCAGAGTTTCAAATTAAGCAATAGCAAAGCATTGCCGGGTCAGCTAGTGTAAAATAAATACCATTTTAAATTGATCAGCTGACAACAATACATCCAAATTCATAATTTCGCTCTTTTTCTGTAATACTTTAACAAAACCCATCCTACATATTTTATACTTTGGTGTTATGTTTGCAACTTAAATCAACTCCTTATAATGTCTGGTTGTTGGTTGTTTTTGTATTTAGTTAGTTATAAACTTATGTAGACTATAAAATGCTATACGATCGGTGTTGAGGGTAGAAAACGAAAAATTTTCTAAATTTTCTTAAATAATTTATATGCATTTTTAGACTATCAAGAATGAAGTAAACAAAATGGGTAAAAAACAACTTAGGCTTACAAACACAAAACTATATTTTAATCTATCACTAACTTGAGATATTGGCCTGATTATTGAGCTTCTGTTAATTTAAAAATGTATGCCTACTGACGATGAAAACAGTATAAAGTAATAGTAGAGTTCTGAAACAGTAGTAGGCCTATAAGAGAAGAACACAAGTTGTGTTAGGTGCGGCGCATGTGATCCCGGTGGGCTGCACCCACTCCCACTCTTACCTACAGTGTTGCAGCCCTGTATTCCTCCAATCATGTAATGACAGGCATTTATTAAATATATCTGAAAATCGATAACCGCCAATATAAGTGTACTTCATCGCCAAGTACAAAGGCATGCTACAGGTCTTCTTGACATAATCCTTAAGTAATCCTTTGTATCGTTCCCGTAATTAGACTATCGGCACACACCCTTGATCCCTCAGTACAGCTTGAGCTCTGTCTAAGGATGTGAACAGCTTCCTTTACATTAAGGTAATGTTTCCCGATTTAGTTAAGGTTAAACTTGCATCAGCTCTGAAAACAGTGATCTGGATTTACTTTATCTTTAGAGAAGATTACGAATACTTTTTAAAATACATTGGCGTAATTAATTGTATGTTAAGAATAGTTGTACGTCCATATGTAACTGCATTAAGCCAATTGTGTTATTTAAACTCCCAAAATACAATAATCCTACTTTTGAACATTAAAAACTTCTAGGGTTTCACATAAGCCTAAACTTATCGTCTAGTTAGCTATTTATATGGTAATATTATCACACACATGAAAATGTATATAGCCTAAACACATTTTGCATTATGTTCAGTACACACCCTAAACATTTAACAGCATTACATTTATTTTGTTCAACTTTTTATTAATAAAACTTATATCACTGAACAAAATCACAGTTTAAAATCTATGACACTCATAAGGGTTTAACAATTACTTCATAGAGGTTACATTTATTTGTTGTATAATGTACGCGCAAATAAGTCAAGTTATATGTTTCTGTAAATCTGCGGTCTAAAAAGAAAGCAGCCGTGGGACTGCCGATAGAACTGAAAACTGTCATGAATATAGACAACCTTGTTTAAGTTATTTAAATTTTTTTAGATTTCAATTTTAAACGTGACAAGATAAAAATAACACAACTTACAAAATGAGGAAGCATAGTGTCCATTTCGGAACCTAGTAAATTATTTAAAAACAACTTACGAAATGAAGCACAGTGTCCATTTCAGAGGTATTACCAAGTAAATTATTTTAACACAACTTACGAAATGAGAAAGTACAGTGTCCATTTCAGAGGTATTACCAAGTGAACTATTTTAACACAACTTACAAAATGAGGAAGCATAGTGTCCATTTCAGAACCTAGTAAATTCTTTTAAAACAACTTACGAAATGAAGCACAATGTCCATTTCAGAGGTATTACCAAGTAAATTATTTTAACACAACTTACGAAATGAGAAAGTACAGTGTCTATTTCAGAGGTATTACCAAGTAAACTATTTTAACACAACTTACGGAATTATGAAGCACAATGTCAATTTCAGAGATATTACCAGGTAAACTATTCAAACAAAACTTACAAAATGAGGAAGCGCAATGTCCATTTCAGAGATATTACCAAGTAAACCATTTTAACACAACTTACAAAATGAGGAAGCGCAATGTCCATTTCAGAGGTATTACCAAGTAAACCATTTTAACACAACTTACAAAATGAGGAAACACAATGTTTATTTCAGAGGTATTACCAAATAAACTATGTTAACACAATTTACAAAATGAGGAAGCACAATGTTTATTTCAGAGGTATTACCAAATAAACTATGTTAACACAACTTACAAAATGAGGAAGCACAACGCCCATTTCATAGGTATTACCAAGTAAACCATTTTAACACAACTTACAAAATGAGGAAGCACAATGTTTATTTCAGAGGTATTACCAAATAAACTATGTTAACACAACTTACAAAATGAGGAAGCAGAACGCCCATTTCATAGGTATTACCAAGTAAACTATTTTAACACAATTTATAAAATGAGGAAGCACAATGTCAATTTCAGAGGTATTACCAAGTAAACCATTTTAACACAACTTACAAAATGAGGAAACACAATGTTTATTTCAGAGGTATTACCAAATAAACTATGTTAACACAACTTACAAAATGAGGAAGCACAACGCCCATTTCATAGGTATTACCAAGTAAACTATTTTAACACAATTTATAAAATGAGGAAGCACAATGTCCATTTCAGAGGTATTACCAAGTAAACCATTTTAACACAACTTACAAAATGAGGAAACACAATGTTTATTTCAGAGGTATTACCAAATAAACTATGTTAACACAACTTACAAAATGAGGAAACACAATGTTTATTTCAGAGGTATTACCAAATAAACTATGTTAACACAACTTACAAAATGAGGAAGCACACGTCCATTTCATAGGTATTACCAAGTACACTATTTTAACACAATTTATAAAATGAGGAAGCACAATATCCATTTCATAGGTATTACCAAGTAAACTATTTTAACACAATTTATAAAATGAGGAAGCACAATGTCCATTTCAGAGGTATTACCAAGTAAACCATTTTAACACAAATTAAAAAATGAGGAAACACAATGTTTATTTCAGAGGTATTACCAAATAAACTATGTTAACACAACTTACAAAATGAGGAAGCACAACGCCCATTTCAGAGGTATTACCAAGTAAACTATATACTCTGCTATATACACATGTGTACTATACGGTACATATTGGTTTAAAAACAAAGACTTAATTGTCCGATAGCAAAATTCGTTAGCGAAATAATAAATCAGATTTGTGTCTATTATAAATGAATTTGTAATAGATTTACGTGATTTATAGCGATAGTTTATATGTTTAAGTTTTTAAGATAATAATATACTGCAAACAATATTTTGTTTAGTCAATACTCCAACAAGGATATGTGTATTATGAAAGCGAGCAAATTTAATATGAAACATATCTGTACCGCCTGTTGAAGTCCTTGACACAAATAACATGCAAAATAGAATAACTGAAATAATGTACAAAGGAACAATAAAATAACTCTCAAGCAACAAAGCGGGAGAACTGACCATTAAATATGTAAATAAAGCTGTCATTTAATGGTTCCAGGAACACGATGACGTCACTTCCTGACCTGGATAACTGTAAAGAACTGCGCTATAAAGTGGCATGCATGAAGTTCCAGTTACGTAATGTGGATACAGTGCCACGGACTTGATTATATAATGAGGGTGGAAGGGTGTGAAATTTAGAAAAGCAACATTTTAACATTAATTTACCATCAGCATTAATATGCATTATTAAAAATATGCATAGATAAATTTTAATATCATTAATTATTAGTGTATCATCTCATCAAATAAACAGAAATAATTATAGTTATATCCATCACATATTAAATCTATATATTTTATATAAAAGCCAAATACCACTCACTCACAGACTCATCACGATTTCTCAAAAACTACTGAACGGATTGGAACGAAATTTGGTAGGTAGCTTCCTCTAGGGCCACAGGTGCTCGCTAAGAAAGGTTTTAAAAAAATTCGAAATTTTATGGGAAATTTGGGGGGGGGGGGATCAAAGTTACTAAATCGCGATTTCTCCAAAACTACCAAACGGATTGGAATGAAATTTGGTATGTAGCTTCCTCTTGGGCCACAGGTGCTAGCTAAAAAAAGGTTTTAAAAAAATTCGAAATTTTAGATGGGTTTGGGGGTCAAAGTTACTAAAAATCCCCATAAAAAATGCATATTATAATATATTTATATATATATATTTTTTGTTAATATAATATACATGTAACTTTGATTTGTCTATTCGTGCAAAGCTGGAACGGGCCAGCTAGTTTTTTAATATAATTAAGTTAGAAGATCAAAATATAACCTGAAAATATTGCAAATGTTCTGTAAGTGTAACTTTAATGGAATAAGAAGGAACTCTAGTTAACCAACAATCACCGTCAATAATGATAATTCTTTAACTAAGTAATTATTTTACCTTCTTTAGTACGTCAATCTAATCTTTGTTTAATTTGTTCTTCTCCTACGACCGCGGTTTCGGGCATTCGCCCATCTTCAGGTACTTCTACAATGACACAATAACACTAACACATAAATACACATACAAATTTTTACTCCGTATTGAAGATCGTTAAAAGTTAAAAGTTTAAGTATTTTTCCTTATAGCGATGCTCACGCTAGGTTGGTCATTAGGTTAGTCATAATTCTTTTCACGGCTGACTTAAAAGAAAGAAACATTATACTAACTAGCCTCAAGGCAGATCGAACATATGAGAATTCATCTGACATTGAAACATTAATAAAGTATCAAAACATAATCCAACATTAAAATAAAATAAAGGTAAAATAGAGGTAAGATAACAACCGCTATACAATACAAATAAATTGTTATACACCCTTTCCCGATAGAGAGTTATTTTGACAAATTCGTTTCTGGAGTAATACGTAAGAAAAGGCAAAGTCATTTCGTTTGCCTGCGTCTAAGAAATGAAATAGAGTAAATAGCCCATGTATAGGTAAAATGTACGGATGTGAACTTTATGTAATAGATTGACCATCTCTCCATAGACGTAAGTAATCGAAATGATTGAGCCATATTCTTCTTATCTGTTGCTTTAGAAACTAATTCATTAAAACAACTCTCTATCATAATAGGTTGTATAATAATTTGTTTGTATTGTATAGTTGTTGTTTCATTGCCACTGTTTTGCCCCAAAGACACAAGTAATTCATATGTTTTGTTCTTCTATCTATATAATAAAAATGAATTGCTGTTTCTTTGAAATCGCATCAATTGAGAACGGCTGGACCAATTTTTCTATTTTTTGTTTTAAAATGTTCGTAATAGTCCGAACTAGGTTTTTATATAAAGAAAAATTTGAAAAGTTTCCCGAAAAAGTTTCAAATTTGGAAAAAACTAAACAGCCTCTTTTGTATGGACTCAAGACCATAGCGCACAAAAACAGCTGTTCGTATAAAATGCTTAGTAACACATGTTTGTTTACATTCATTACCATAGCAACTTTAACAAATTTATAATCAGTTTATTATTCTTCAAAACCAATAGCTTTTTAGATTAGATTGACAAATTAAAAGCAAACACAAACAAAAATCAACAAAACATGCTTAGGCCTACTATATTATAATTCAATTTAAACATCGGTTGTTACATATTATTATAAATAAAACAACTGATATGGATAAAAAACTGAACATAATTTTAGGTTAGACCTACAATGAACCAAAACACTTTTATTTCCAACTAATTTCTCTAATTTAGAATCGGGTTATTATTCTTCAAAAACCAACAGTTTTTTTAGGTTAGATTGACAAACAACACAAACAAAAATCAACGAAAAATGCTTACTGTATTATAATTCAATCAAACATCGGTTATTACATATCTATTTACTTACACATATGCTGTTTAAAATATTGTTTACATAAATTATATTTTATCTATGAATTGTTTAATACTTTTCAAATCATATTTCCACTGTCAAAAATAATAATACTAAACAATTTGTTACCAGGCATAACCATAAACATACATGAGTTTAAACATAATTATATCAAAAACTAAACAAACAATATTAATGCAACTAAAAGCCATTAAAAGTTCACATTTTTATCTTTATTTTGATATATAATTGTATATTTAAATACTAAACAGTATCTTATACGAATTAGGCCTATAAATTTAAAATTAGAAACTCTATTTGAACCACTTTGTTACATCCTGAATTTTAACACGGATGTTACTGAAAAATAAACAAACAATCTGAATGAAACTAAAAGCCATTAAAAGATCACACTTTTATCTTTATTTTGATACATAACTGTATATTTAAATACTTAACAGTATCTTATACTAATTAGGCCTATAAATTTAAAATTAGAAACTGTATTTGAACCACTTTGTTACATCCTGAATTTTAACACGGATGTTACTGAAAAATAAACAAACAATCTGTATGAAACTAAAAGCCACTAAAATATCACATTTTTATCTTTATTTTGATATATAATTGTATTACTTAAATACTAAACAGTATTTTATACTAATCATTCCTATAAATTTAAAATTTGAAACTCTACTTGAACCACTTTGTTACATCCTGAATTTTAACACAGATATTACAAAATGATTCAAATATATTTCCTAGAACCCTCAGCTGATTCAAAACTCTTTCCATTGTTTTACTTTTGATTTTCCCCGCGATCTTCAGTTGTTTATTGTCAGTTGAATTGTGATTATGTTTTTAGTTCATCGCAATCGTTTCATGAAATTCATTAATTTTCTTAATTTTTCTGAAAGAAAAGGTTCCGGACCTTAGTAATTTGGCGGATTTTGAGATGAGTGTTCAAACCTCTTTGTTACGACCCCCAGCTAATTCAAACCTCTTTGCTTTTTTTCTTTTGTTGTTTTCCCGCGATCTTCAGTTGTTTATTTTCAGTTGAATTGTGGTTATAATTTCAGTTCATCGTTTCAAGAAATGAATAGCTTTACCGTTTTATCCTAAAGAAATTGACTGTGAATCAATTGTAGTTTCTTAATCGAATTGTAAGTTTTAATTAATTTAATTAAATTGACAAAATTTAATCACACTGCAATGCCGCCAATAAGACGGAGCAGTTTAGGTCGCAGAACTCGCAATGCTACAAACCTAATAAATTTTCGATTCAATCGAACTGCAGAGCAACGCGAAGAGGTAATTGTAATTGAATGGAATCTATTATCACAAACACGTTCAGCACTTACACAAGAGAAAAGAGAAAATGAAGGTGATATGAATCGAATGAGACATCATCGGTCAGTAGAAACCAATCACGTGACAATGCATTTGAATAATCGTGTAAGAAGACCAAGAAATGTTATGTTGAATACACATCGAGCTGCATTCCGTTATAACGTGATAGTTAATTACAGTGCAGATCAACCCGTTGATATTGGATCGATGAGTGTTGTTTGCCCAAATTTAAGGCATTGAAATACAAAAATGAAGCCCCTGGATTGTGTTGTGCAAATGGTAAAATCGAGTTAGCGCCATTAGCCCCGCCACCAGAGCCATTGCACTCATTGGTTTCTGGAACAGGAACATATTCCACACATTTTCTATCAGAAATACAGAAATACAACAGTTGCTTCCAAATGACTTCATTTGGCGCAACAAATGTGATTCGGGACAATTTCATGCCCACTTTTAAGGTAATTATATCACAATCATCTTTCACACCGCTTCTATAAAACATAATTATTCGAATACATTATTATTGTTACATTATAATAATATATTTCTTACCTTTACAGGTTCAAGGTCAAAAATATCATCGAGCAGGTTCGCTAATGCCACCGCAGGATGCAGACATAATTTCGGCAGATTTATTTCATGGGCAATACACAAAAAGAAGTAGATCGGCGTTGTGCACATAACACTTTGGTGAAAATACCAAATGTGGAACAACTGTAAACTTTTTTTCATCAACACAATGAATTGATTGGATTGTTCAAAACTGCATTGGAGAGCATGCCAACTGATGATCAGAAAATTGTAATCAGAGCTGATAAGACGCCTGCAGGAGAACACGTAAGACGTTTCAATGCACTAACAATTGATGATGTCGCCATTGGTAAAAATTTGGAATCCCGTGATATCGTTCTACATAAGAGGAACAATCAGCTGCATCGTGTATATGAAACGCACCGATCATATTATGATGCGTTGTAATATCCCTTCGAAGCGTTATCCACGGGCATTAGTAGCAGAAACAATTACGGGCAGTAGCGGTTATCCACTGTATCGTCGCCGATCAACTGCGGACAATGGAAATTCAACAATTGTCAAAGTGAATCAACAGAACTAGGGAGACCCCTGCGTGCTCCGCACGCCAACCGCCGATGGAACCTTCTAAAAACATATGTTATGTTGTATTTATAATAAAGGTGTATGATTAATAATAACCTCAAAACTAAGATGGTAAATAATGTTAAATGTTCAAATCAAATTGTTTCGTATATTTTATAACATCAGTTTTAATAATGGTTAAAAGAACCAGCAAGGCTCAGGTCTACACTTTAAAACCCTAACCTAAATGCTAGAAATACAAAAATAATTGCTTCAAATTTTAAAATCAGCTGATAATGGAAATATTGGAGTAACCAGCTATATTACGGTATCTGTTATTTTATTCAATTGGTTGCTATGGTAATAAATGTAAATACATGTGTTGGTTTATCATTCTAGGCCTAACCTAAGATTTTTTTCCGACTAATTTACAAATATTGAAATAAAAAAAGGTTTTTATCGAAATTAATTATAGCCTATGTTACTCAGGGATAGTGTGTAGATTTTTATTAGTAAAACTATTTTTTCAATCGGTTCAGTAGTGAAAGAGATTACCCCCTACATACAAACAAACAACAAAACAAACTTTACCTCTTTATAATATTAGTATTGATCAAATGTTTTAATGTAAACTACAGAACAGCTGTTTTATGTTTTTAATTTATTTATTTAATACCAAATGTTTTAATTTAAACAAAGCAGATGTTTTTAAATTTTCATGTATTTCATGTATTTCTTATGGGGATTTTTCGTTTTTCGGTTACCCTAAAAACCCCTTAGTTTTTAATTTTAGAAAAAACTTATATTTTGCCCTCGTATAGTATAAACAGATTCAACATGTATTCTGGAATTGTGCATGAGAATTTAACATAAGTGTTAAAATATATCTGTGGCTTGGTTCTAAAAGGGCCAATGTCCAAAATAGCAACTTTTCAGGAGAGCCAATTGAAGTTTTGGATTTAATTTAACTTTCATTTACAGCACCATACAATAATGCAATCTATTCAAATTTTTTTTAAAAGTTTCTTTTTTGCTTAGTTACACATGGGTATTTTTATATTTTTAAAATTTTTGTTATTTTAATATTTTAAAAGGACATTGGCCCTTTTGCTTAGCTTTCTCTTT
>JAGFPH010005083.1:43526-60961 GCA_018207615.1 Philaenus spumarius
CTATTTTTCAACATTCGTTTTGTTGAAATATTTTACATAATTGTTTTTTTTTGTGTAACAGTTTTAAATAATTTAAAATACAAGTTTGTTTCCATTAATAATACATTTTATTTTTCCTAAATATTTTTTTCTTTTGTTTTTTATACATTATTATAAATTGTTCTAATCATAATTATGTCACATTAAATTTAAAGTCAACTGTTATGTCTTTGTAATAATTCATTGTATCCATGACCTACTTTTTGACAGTCACCCATGATGTTTGAACCTGGATAGAATTTAATAATTAGTATCTGAAAAAGTTAGATTTTTCTGTAGAATGATTAATAAGTCAAGATTAGTAAGGTATAAGCAAACAATTATAGTTTAATTAAAGTTTCATGCAATTGCGCAAAGATCGTTGGATGATTTCACGAGTTGAGAGGTATAAAATGGCAACAACGTACAATACGGCGTTGAATGGCGTGTGTGTTGCAAGTGGTTAAAATATGTTTTTTTTTTTTTTTTGGCTAAACGTTCCACCAAGAAACGATCAGTTTGGTAGACTTTTTTCAGAAGTCGCAACACGATACTGCAATAAGGTAATTTCTTCGACATCTACCTAATAAAACTTATTAGTACCTCTGCCACAAAATATTTAATCAAAATAAACGCATTCTGTGGTATAATTTAATCGATTGATTTTGTATTCTATTAAATTTTATAAGATAATTATTTGTTTGTTATTACGTCACCAATAAATCACTTATTATTATTGTTATTAACAAACAATACATAGGAAACTATTACTAGGCAATGTTGATGTTACGAGAAACACAGTTGGATAGTAATCAGCTGTTGTTTACTTTGAGTCGGTTAAAAGAGTTTTAAGGGAAACGTTTGTTTTGGCAACGAGAAGGTCACAGTATCACCAACAATACGGGTCATTAAACCTTGAACTTCGTGACAAATCTTATATGGGCGATAGATGTTATAAATACCATACGCTGGGTGTTTGACGCTAGAACAGAAGCGATTATTTGAGTTATAAGTCCAGGATGAATCAAACTAAGCCTATCTATGATCTCTTGTCAATTTGCAAGAAAATGAAAACGTATTTTACTTTGTTGCAAGATAAATTCAATTTTAGAAAATATTAGATTGCATTGTTAAAAACAAAATTAGATATGAATGAATTTTAAGGTTATTTAAATGGGCGGGATTGGCGAATTCTAAGAAAATTTTGAAAGTGTACAGGGGATTGGGTAACTATTAAGAATTTTACGACTTTAATTTTAATAATTACGATATAAAAAATAAAAAAGAAGTTACACATATTATTCATAGTAAGTATATTACAATCTACACATATTCATACAATTATGCGGATGTATCTAAAATATACTTGAGGGTAAAAGTGTTTGTGGTAATTGTATGGGTGGGTGTGTTTTGTATGTGCAGTATATACTAGATATTATGTCACTTTTCTTTATTTAAATTTGTTAAAACTAACATTTGTAAGAGTCATAGTTAAGAAGAATAAGGATTGTGTTAGTTTATATTAAAAAGGTTGTTATTATTGTTATTTTTGTAATCCATTTATTAAGAGGATGATATATGCATGAAGAGGATGTTTCTAGAACTATTAGGAAATTAAAAAATTAAAAGTCCACTGATATTGATGAAGTTTCTGTGTGGCTTATCAAACAGTGTTCTGAAGAACTTACTAAAGCTCTTCAGGTTTTAATAAATTCCTCATTCATCAAAGGTAAATTCCCAAGTAGATTAAAATCTGCTGAGGTTTTATTTGAAACCCTTCCTTTATTTAAAAAGGGTGAAATAAATTATATTAATAATTATTACAGACTCATTTCTATGCTCCCAGAATTTACTAAAGTTTTTGAAAAACTGTTTTTAACGCAGCTTCTTAATTATTTAGATAAATTTAATATTCTTTGTTGCAGCCAATATGGCTTTCAAAATGGAAATTCCACAATCGATGAAGTAGTCAAGTTAATGGACTTCTTATTGCAAGGTCTTGATAAAGAGAAGTTATTAGCATTTTCCTGGACCTTTCTAAAGTTTTTGATTGTGTTGATTTTAATTTGTTACTTGAAAAATGCGAAAATTATTGGTATTAGAGGGATTTTATTTCCATGGATAAATTCATATATCTCCAGCGTTTTAATGTTGCAGGAAGACTGTCTAAAGAGACTGAGCTGAGAAAAGGGGTCCCGCAAGGATCAGTTCTCGGTCCAGTGTTATTTGTACTCTATATTAATGATTTGTCATCATCAGTATATGCGGATATTCAATTTGCTGATGATACAACACCATGCATATTTCAAGCAGATACTGTTCAACAATTGGAGCAGAAGGATTTCATACAAGTCAATGCCAAAGGACAGTATTTTGCTGAAAACTGTTTAACAATCAATCCACGACGGGGCTACATAAAAGACAAAGTCATAAAACCTATTTCAATAAATATGGAGTTCTTGCACTTCCATGTATTTACACACTTGAAATGTTGCTTTTTTAAATTCAAGTGTGATCAAAATATGGATATACAGCACCATACAAGCTTGTGAGTATCGTGCCAGACAGCATGGGTTAAATTAATACAGTAAACTTTCCTCACAAGCTGGTGCAAATTTCATTAATAAGCTTCCAAAAAGCATTCAAAATTCACCAAACTACAGAATTTTTAAAAACAATCTTAGACAATTTCTATTGTCTGGACCTTTTACTCGGTGGATGAGTTTGTGCATCATAATGCTATTTTGTGATACATGTGATCTCTTTTTTTTCTTTTTTTTCTATGCGTTTGAATTGTTAAATTATTATCTCATTAATTTATTCTTACAGATTTTTTATATTAAAATTTTGTGTATTTATGTTAATTATTGGAAATTTTCTTCTTGTTGATTAATTGTATTTTGTGAGTATTGATCAAATTTGTTGTTTTATACTAGTTTATACTTGATTTATATGACTTGCTTTATACAAATATTTTTGTCAGCAAAACCAATAAAAAATAAATAATTATGTAGTTTACATATTGCCGTTGACCCAGCAGACGATCGCTATACAGGTCATAACTGTAATTTTGCATACAAAGAATCATGATTTATATTTAATTATAATAATGAACTGTTTTTATATTTTAATAAATAAATAAACAATACAAAAAAGTAGTTAGGCGGATAGTAAAGAGCGCATTCTGTGGCACAATCCTTCGCTCAGTTCACAGGTTGATTAATCACAGTCTAATCTATTGTTATCAGATTCCTTACTTCAGTTCAATCGTAAAGCACTTGACTACCTGTTGACAGCTGGTTCAACACGTTGCCAATAAATTGATTAAAACTTGACATATATTTATCATTTATTAATTTATTCCTAGTACTTGTAGAATGTGTGATTGGCCCAAAACAAAGGAAACGTAAGTACATAAATTAGGCCTACAGGTAAGAAGAACTACAATTCTAAGTTTTTTTTTTTTTTTTTTTTTGTGACAGAACACATGTTTTGGGAATTCTTGTTCTCAAACACGTTTCTGAAAAGAGGTTGCGCCATTTCCCTTGCGACAACCACACATCTAATCGATGGATGCAGGAGGTTTTTAACTACCATTTCATATGCAACAGGAAGTTAGAGGGACACAAAATTCCTCTCCACAGGAAATCATATTCTAGTTTATAGAAAGAAGGCATACACGGGTTGTTATTTAGAATAATTCCAACCATCCTAATTATGTCAATTAAGGAATAGTCAATTCCTTGAACTAACTCGCATTAAGCAGGATCTAATTTCTAACGCATAACTTCAGCCCTTGCTTCTAATGTAAATGAACAAAAATAATAAAAAGAAAGAGGCCAAAGATGAAAATAAACCTCATACGTACATGACAATCCACGTATGCTGGGATGATCAGAAAATATTATGCCAGAAGTATAAAATAAGTATCGCTTTTAAAACAGAAATACTACTAGCTGACCCGTGCGAAGCATTCGCATTCTAACTTACTTAAATCCCACTTAATTAAAGCTCTCCAGCTGGATGTTGTTGTCATCAGTGTAGCCAACGCCAGGAAAATATTCCTACAACTTACTTGATCTTACATCACTGTTACTTTTAGATTCTTTATTTCTTTTTTGTTGTATTTTTTTCGTATAATTGTATTTTGTATATTTTTCCGGTGTAGCGGTTAAGGAAAGCTTTAAAATGATGCCACATTCATGTAATTTGATGATGTATTAAGGATATGGTGTACCGACAACAAAATGGCCTTGAGAAATAATATATGTGATTAGGCAACATCTCATCCAAACTAAACCAAAAAATGGCATACAGAGTACTAAAAACTGTATTTACAGTATTAAATGTGAGGTGATGGCAATATATTGGCGAAACAAGAAAACGTTTAAACATTAGAATAACATAACATAAAAACAACGTGAGGTTAGGCCTAGTAGAAAAATCGAAAATTGGAGGACATTATGGTCCGAAAACAGCAAACTCCAATGGGAAGAGTAAACATTATTGGTTATTAGTCACGTGAGATAACTGGAGCTGACTTTTATTCCCGAAATGTCATGTATTCGTTTTAAAACACGAATGATGCCAATTGTCCGAATATTTTAAAGTTCTCTCTTATAAAGGGTTATATGAAACGTATGTACTGTATTGTACATATTATTTAATTTATTTTTCTACATTTTAATTGGATTAAAGCTTACCCACAAATATAAACTGAATATTAAACAGAATTAAGATGTAATAAAGTAATTTGTAATCAAATAAATACAAAATAATAATTTGAATAGATAAGTTTTACTTACTCCGTCTGTGGCTTTTTTTACGCGTTTCAGACCGTATGTCCCATCATCAGAACCCTCACTCAGTAGAAGTCACTAAACACTAAAAACATACTCGTTACACAGACACTCAACTGGTGTGCATCTCTGCGTTTGCAATCTTTCTTCAACTGTAATAGCATACTGATAGCCTTCTCAAGTTGCTCACTTAGTTAACCACATTTATTCAAGTGTTATTGTACACTCTTGAAGTAAAATTAGTTTTTCAATCATACGCAATTGTACTTTAACTGTTATTTACCGAAAACATTTTATTTTAAGATTTGGTTGAAATTTAACAAAATCTTAAAAACGAGTTCTATTGCAAATACCGCTACGTTAGAGAATCCAAAATATTCTTATGACTTTTACCAATGTGACGCATTACACAATAAAAAATAAAAAAATCATTATTGAAATGCGTTGGTGGGAGTTTCCATTCGTTTTCTCTCACCTTTAGTTCTATAGATAATACAGTAAACCTTTTGTTTGTTTTTACCAAATCTAAAAAAAAAAAACTGATAGTTGTGAAGAGTTGTAAAAACCTGATTTTAAATTAGCCCAATTGGTTGCAAATAAACGTGTTTTGGTTCATTGTAGGCCTAACCTAAAAATATTTTCAGTTTTTGATTAAAATCAGCTGTTTTATATATAATATGTAACAACCAATGTTTAAATTGAATTAAAATAAACGGTACCAGGAACTGGCACATACTTTCTTACAAACATATTTAAATTATTAAACAGATTCACTGTGACTTGTAGGGTGGGGTAGGAGAAGTGATTTCTTATTAAAGTTGGAGATTAACTAATAAATATTATTATTATTATCTAGAGAGAAAACTATTCGATCGATTTCGAACAAATTTGCACCAAACACGTCAATTAGGTCTTTATAGATACCCGTAAAAAGGGTTTGACAATTTTTGAAAAACAAACCCCATATGGGCAAAAAACCCTCAAAAATCAGTTATTATTATTATTATTATTAGCTAATTGAGAGTTTTTAGAAAGATGCGGTTTTTTGCATATGGTAGGACACCTTAAAGGCTACAAATAAGCCAAATTTTATCAAAATCGTTAGAGCCGTTTTTTTATAAAAAAAAAATAACTGCTTTTTTGGGGGTTTTTGACCAAAAATGGGGTTGTTTTTCAAAATTTTTCAAAACTCTTTCTTGTGTATCTATACAGGCCTACTTGACATGTCTGGTGCAAATTTAGTTGAAAACGATTGAATAGTTTTCTCTCTAGATTTGTATACATACAGCCATACAGATAGACATACATACAGTCAGAAATTTTGTAAAAAAAACACTTTTTTGGACTCAGGGGGTCCCAAAACGGATATTTCCACAAAAATCTGAACATCGATTTTTTTGCGATCACTATAGCCTGCTTTCATAGTGAAAAAGTAATATAGTAAGCATTTTTAGTAGATTTTTGTTTGTGTTTAGTTTGTTAATGTAAACTAATAAAGCTAATACTATTCAAATTTGTTAAGTAATGTTGCTATGGTAACGAATGTAAACAAACATGACGTGTTGCTGAGCTTTTTATACGAACAGCTGTTTTTGTGCACTATGGTCTTGAGTCCATACAAAAGAGGCTGTTTAGTTTTTTTCCAAATTTGAAACTGTTTTGGGAAACTTTTCAAATTTTTCTTTATATAAAAACCTAGTTCGGACTATTACGAACATTTTAAAAAAAATAGCAAAATTGGTTCAGCCTTTCTCAAGTGATGCGCTTACAAAGGAGCAGCAATTCAGTTTTATTACATAGATTACCTACAAAAAGTTATTTCTCAAAATTCTGGCACTTCTGAGGAAACGTCAAGATCAAGGTGACAGCTACCCCCTTAACCATAATAAAGTCCAAGTGCTTCTGTCCTAATCAATGGAAATTTCCGTAAACATATCAGTATATACAATAATCGGTTTGCGTTTTCTTCGGCAAGAAGGTTGATGAGCGAAGCGAGCAAGGGATGGAGTAGGCCTACTCTAATATATATAATCCCAAAGTTAATAATGTCCCAAATATAAAGTAACTGAGTTAAAAATGTTAAGTGTCTTTAATTTCTCATAACTTTAATTTGTGTTTTCTTTTTGAAGCGAAAATCATTTGCAGTCATCACCGCCAGATTACCATTATTTCAAAAAAAAAACCTATGTATAAACCTAAACATAAAAAACCCCAGTACATGACTGAAACTAGTTGTACAATAATATATAAAAACCAACAAATCTTTTTATGAGAAAATTGTATTAAATCACAAATAAGACAAACTACATAATTTACGGACAGAAATTTCTTAAACTTCATTTCATTTTATTTAATACTATTCGTATCTACTTTGCTGAACTGCCCTAAAAAAATATGAATCCTAATATATATGGTGTTCTGGTTTTATAATCAGTTTCTAATGATGGATTGATCATTTTTTTACATTTTTTTGTTCACACATTTCCTATCATTAATAAAATAACATAGTATTATGACATTAGGAGATTTAAACCAAGTCCCGTTATCAAGTGAACAACTAAAACTAACACCTAAATAAACTAAATAGGTAACATAAACTTAGAGGAGTGGGTCTATCGCTATAAACCTGTGGCGCTACAACTACAGCCCATGCTAGGATGCTAATAAAGGAGGTTGTTTATTGTCACCTGATTAAGGTCAGCAGTCGCGTTATTTTTCTGAAAATGCAGCCTTGTTGTCTTGGTCGTCTGTTATTCTGTGTGTTTGTCTGTACCTGGTGACATTGTTTTCTCTCATTCTGTTTGTATTTAGTTTTTAGTTTTCTTTAGTTCTGGGTCCCTCCTTATTCTTAACGTTATTTGTATGTTTAACATATGCTCATACCTCGAGGTTTATGTTTTCTATTTAGTTTGTACTTGTTTTAGCTTTATTTTATACTCTAGAAACGTCGGGTATCAAATAGTGGCACATCTCCAAACAAAAATGTATCAAATAATGTAGTGTACAGCCTCCAAGCGGGGTCTTAATGGACTCTTGTTGCATATATTGTTTTTCTGTTCCAAATGGATCAGAAATGGAAAAGTATCAAGCTGAATTGTGGTATATAACGCTTGTAATCCGCATATATTTCGCTAATCTTTACTATGAGTATTGCATTATAAGTTTTGGAATCCAAAAAATAATATATTATATCACACTGTCGCGTACGTTATTCCTTGTGACTTTATTTAAGGATCAATAATATTTCATTTTATAAAGTTGCTCTAAACCCCTAAAACCCTTACAATAATTACCAAAGCAACTGTAAGTATTGGTAAGTAAACACCAATACTTGAAACACCAATACCCAATATCTTTAACATTAGCAACAACATAATAATTATAATAATATATTATAAAATAAAATTGAAATAAATTCATAATAAATGAATCTATAAAAACAGGCCAAACTAGCTTTGTGAGTAATAGTATTTCAACAGGAAGTTACAATGGATGTACCAGCTTAAATTACTTAAGACACAAATCCACTGCTTTGCGATATTCGGTGTGAATCAACGAGTGCAAACACGCGATAAATACTGCCAAATCTGTAAAACTGGAAAGCCAATCAGAACAATATAAAATTCAAATAGCCCAATCAAAGAATAATTAAAATGCGTGAAACTATATGGTGGGGAAATTTTAGAGAAGACACGAGGTCTGTCATCAACTAAAATTCAATTAATCAACACCTAGACGAAACCTTTCGAGATGCATCAGTTTGATTTTACATTAATTATTTAATAAAGTAACTTCATCATCAGTAACCAAAGATAAATCATCCAAGTAAAATATAATCATTAAACAAAGTTTTCAATCAAGTTATATACACCAAATAGATCCAGGAACCATCAAAACGAAGGAATAAAGTGCAGTAGTGGAAGTGTAAAATGAAATTAATAAAAGTCAATAAGGGAATTTATAAAAATCAAATAAAAGTGCAAAGTGTGTGAGAGTGGGAACAAAAAATGATGTAAGTAGCATTAATATTTAATTTTATTGTAAAGACAGATCTCGAGAGTTAAAATGAAATAACAAACTAAATCATATCCAGAGTATTATATCAGAAGTAATATTAAAATAAATAGGTTTATTAGGATTAACTGAAGAGAGGGTTCTAAAACACCTCATAAGTAATCGAAATCAGTCACCAAAGCAACTTAATATCATTTATAATATAAAAATGTATAAATAATATTTAACAAGTTTTGTAATATCAAGTTAGTACTATAGTGATTAATTAAAATCTTATCTTCTAAAGCGAGAGATAATTATCTGTCTGCTAAATGGATCTGGAATCTCCGTCTAAGGATTTTTGATTTTTTGATTTTATATGGGGCTTTTGGCCACGAGAAATCGATTGGAAATGGTCAACAGTCTGGGAAAATTCGTTTTCTACGTCTTTTTATTAAATTAAAAAGTGAAATTTGTCCATTTTAATCAATACAAAGCACAGCTGATGCAAATGTTTTCAATGTCATTACAATAATCATCTGTTTTCTTTTAAACGAAGCATAGCTGATGCAAATGTTTTCAATGCCATTACAATAATCATCTGTTTTCTTTTAAACTGTATTTTATTAGAGGTAAGCCTAATGTTGTATCTATTTATAGTTACCATGGCAACAAATACTTCTGCTAAATAAACATACCCTTTATTTAGTTGTTTAATGTTATAGGCCTAACCTAAACGATGTTCACGGAAATTTGCAATAATAGTTATTAACGTGAGTGAACTAGGCCCTAGGCCTAAATCGATATTGAAATATTAAACTTTAATTTAGGCCTGACTTATTTCTGAAGCATAGCGTTGAGATTATGGTTAATCCTTTAAACAGTATTTTTATTACAGGTAAGCCTAATGTTGTACATACCCTTTATTTAGTTGTTTAATGTTATAGGCCTAACCTTAAAACTCAATAATCCAATATTTATTATTGAAATCATAGCCCTGCTTAAAATCGAGCTTTAGCTCAGTCTCCTGGTACTAATAATTAATTGAAAGAAGAGGTGTCAGAGTTTAAATTGACAATTGTATTATGTACTAGTAATTAAAAGAAATTTCATATTAAATAATTAAAATAACAAGATACATAGATTAAAGGTTAGGAAAGCAGGAGATTAAATGATTAGCACCGCCCTTATTAAGCGGATGTAATGTTTCATTGTAAAAGATTTATAACTGTTGGACTGTAAACTTGAGTAAAAATTAATGATATCAAATTGAAATTTACATGTATTTAAAAGTTGTACAAAATAATTATTGTAGGAACTGTTTTTGGAAATTTTCTGAATATATTTAACAATTTAGCGAAAACGTCTCTGTGCTTATTTCTGCCCAGTTCTTTAGAGTACGTCACGTGCCAAGCTAAAATTTGATCCGTAAGAAGGATCTGGTGGAGCCTCCAAAACTTTAAAATATTACTATTCAAAATATCCATGATAATGGTGAGTAAATTCAAGTTCAAAGTAACTTTACAAAACTTACAGTAACCTTCCACAACATACTTCGCAAATTTAGAATCAGTTAATTTTTGGAACAAAATTCCTTAACGCGGGTTGCGGTAGGAGTTAACACATAGAAAATGTAATGCGTAACGAAGAAAAATGTTATTAATTAATTGCTATGGCAATGACAAATATAAAATACGAGTAACGAAAAAGCGTTACAAAATTGATTGCTATGGCAATGAATGAAAATTTGTGAATGTAAGACAAATGTGATTTGGTTCATCACTAATTTAAATTAAGTGACGATCGGTTCCGTCCGGCGTAGTTCAGGTATTATCGTCAAGCGCTGAAATACATTCAATAAACATAAAATGTTTGTTCATCAGTCTAGGCCTAACCTAAAATTATTAGGTGTGTATATTTAATTTATTTTACCTGCCTTAACAGCAACCTACATACAATAATATTAGGTTAGGATTAGACTGAAGAACCAACATTTTATGCTTGTTGAATGTATTTACAATGAATGGACATTCACCTTACAGCGAATACGTCAGGATATCAAATACAGCACACCTAGAACCCTACTGCAATCCAAGTGCCTCTGTCCTAATCAACGGTCATTTCATCAGATTGCACAATAATGTAATCTGTTTCCATTTGCTTCGCGCGAGTCACCGATAGGGGAAAGCGAGTAGAAGCGGAGGACTAGTATTTTAGTGTGTAGCACTTAGGCCAGTCGGTAAAGGCCAATTTAGACCAAAAGTACCAGTAATTTGCAATACGGCTGATTTTTTTTATAAGTACATTAAAGTATGTAGATTAACATAAAAAAAGTTTACCAGTCTATCGATTTCCCAAAGTCGAAAAAAAATCGATTATCATTTTTTTTTCGATTATCCTTAATATTTCGAGCTGGGATAAAGATAGAGGAAAATAAAAATACCACCGTGTAGGGAAGGTATTTTTCAACAAAAAAGGACATATGTATTTATTTCGTCCGAGCAATGGTTTGTCTGGAAAAAATTCGATAATGCAGGTATGTATTTTGCAGCAGGGGAAATCACTAAAAGGGGACATCGTATTCATATATGAAGCGTTGGCACATTCTAAATTGGCCGAATTTTAATATATCGAATTGAAACTTGACATAGGAGTTAAAATATATATTTTAAACATTTATGCTGAGTCTCAGCTTGTTATCTTGAAAATTACCCGATCTAGAGCCACTTGACTTATTAATGGGTTTCTCGATTTTAGGAGTACCGGACCCACCAATTCATTTTAAACAGCTCCAGTTTAGAAAATTTTCAAAATATCAACCTGAAAGTTTTTTTAAAATTTAAATATATAGATTCAAACAAGATCAAGGAGTATAAACCTTTTTTATTATTTACTTTTCAAAGCACAATTAACTTAAAAAAGTATAATTTTAGACCTTTTTAGATTTTTCATCAAAACGCTTGAGTTAATCGGCTGCAGATTAGTCATTTTTTTAAATATAGTTTTTAAAATAAGTGTAGCAAAAAACAATTGTGTTTTTAACTTCTGTACCAATTTTTAAATCGATATGTTCAAAAATGTCGAAAATGGAGTCGTTGAATCCAAAAGTGTTATAGTTAAAACGAGATAGGTAAAACAGAAGACCATTTTCAAGCGCCTCGTTTTTAAAAATGACATTAAAAAAATCGTTCATACTTACTAAGAATATTTATACTGGTGTACTCAACTTGTAAAGCAAATTTGATGTTAATATTCCAAAAATGGAATAGATTGAAATTAGTTCGTGTGTCCGGTACTAGTAAAATCGATAATCGAAATCGACTCCTAGATCGGGTAATTTTCAAGATAACAAGCTGAGACTCAGCATAAATGTTTAAAATATATATTTTAACTCCTATGTCAAGTTTCAATTCGATATATTAAAATTCGGCCAATTTAGAATGAGCCAACGCTTCATATATGAATAAAATGTCACCTTTTAGTGATTTCCCCTGCTGCAAAGTACATACCTGCATTATCGAATTTTTTCCAGACAAACCATTGCTCGGACGAAATAAATACATATGACCTGCTTTGTTGAAAAATACCTCCCCTACACGGTGGTATTTTTTATTTTCCTCTATCTTCATCCCAGCTCGAAATATTAAGGATAATCGAAAAACAAAATGATAATCGATTTTTTTTTTCAACTTTGGGAAATCGATAGACTGGTAAACTTTTTTTTATGTTAATCTACATACTTTAATGTACTTATAAAAAACATTCAGCCGTATTGCAAATTACTGGTAGTTGTAACCTATACCGACTGGGGTAACTCGCCTACACTGGATTCCACGTTCACCGTGCAGTACAGAGCGCCCATAAGCCATGTTATCCATACGACAGTCTCAGCGATACTAGCCAACTAAAAAACATCAACTCCCATGCAACGCTCGGTCAGTTGACGCAACCCGCATGACAATAAACGTGATGTTTCCTGTAATGGTAGTAGCATGTCTATTCTCCCCTAAGATCTGTACTGCACGGTGAACGTGGATTCGTGTGTAGACACAGTTTCTCCCGTTAGACACGCTCAACACCTTTGCCCAAGTGAACATATGTTTTTGAATTTTATCTATCATTTTTTTAAACTCCGGAATTTCGTAAAATAAATAGCCTACTAGTTTAACTATTGAGATTTTAGAAGTTAGGCCTATTTTATAGGCGATAGAAAGGATCCTGTTTTTAGCGTTATATAAATACAAGTACTGTATTTAATTTTGAACTTTTATCTGTGTGTTATGACGGAGTATTTTAAATGAGTTGTTGATTAATGGAATCGTCTTCTCAATTTTAGTTCGATTATAAAACTTTTTTTTTTTATTACTTAACTGTGTATATATATACACTTATTAAGCCTTAAACTTATTATATAAAGACCATAAAATATACTCAAACCTTTGTGTTGGGACGGTGGAAGTACAGCAAACAATGATTGTTGAAGCTGGCAGTCGCTACACGACTTCAACAAGTCTTGATCGAAGAGGAAAGGAGGCAATTCCAACGACACCAACATCATAGACTTTCCAAGATCAAGAGTCTTCAAACAATGTAAACTTGATTCATATTTATCCATCTGGTAACAAGGACATGAAGGCAACTAGGAAACAAATGGCACATTCAGTGATCAAATGTTCCCCTAAATTAATGATCCTACATAACTTGTTTTATTTCATTAGTTGTTTTGATATAATATAGTACTATAAAACATGAATACATACTAGAATTTCTTATAAAACATGATTGTATTCTTCAGATAATTATTCCTCTTAAATTTTACAATACAGAAAAAATTATATATTATGAAAATATAAAACACATAATATATAAAAGTGTGTTAAATGGTTGGATTAAGGATGCCCCAAAACGGGTGTCCATGTAGAAACGTAAAGAAAGAAATAAGCTACCTAATAAAATGCAATTGCAATTGCTTAATTTTTTTCTATGAAAATTTGTTAAAATGGAAACCTATTGTTCCTTTCCAAATTCAATTTTCCTTCTGGAACCTCTAGGTATGCGTATGAACTAAATAAAAATTCTGCAAATTAAGGCGACATTTTCGTTGAAACGCGTTTGAGTTTAAACGTATTAGTTGTGAGATTTTGTGTTCAAAGTTTTATTATATCAATTACGCAAGAATAATCATTTTCAACACCACCCTATTTAAAATGTATTACTTTTAAATGTGTAACGTTAAATATCTAAAAGCCATATTTTCTTTTTGATAGAAGCAAAATATTATGTCACTTCGTCTGCAGGACAAAAATAAGAAGTTATGACGAGGAAATCATTCTTGCTTCTAAAATATTTGTTTGACCTGAAATACAGTAAGCTAACGTTTTTGTCGTCTAAGGTATTGGATTAGTTTTGTTTCTGTTTTACGCCTTTGTAAACTATTTGTAACCTTATTTTAGTAGACGTATTATTTACTTATATATGCGTCCATTCATTTCTGTATTATTAATTACTAATATTAGTAACTAGCTGACCTGTGCGAACAATTCGCAAGTTGGAAGTACTTACCTGATTTAAAACATTGATTTAATGAAGTAAATTAAGTTTATTTACGTTGATTTAATTTGATTGATTTGTGTGATAGATTGCACTTGCACATACAATGTAAACAATCTATAGCTGTCATGTTAGTTAAACAGATTGTTAATAGATGACGCCATAGATTAGGAACCTTATGAAGTATAATATTAAAGGTTTTTTAATCAATTTTTGTAACAAAAACATGAATTTTAAGTTGTTTGTCAATTTTTCGTCAATAGCGGAGAACATAAGCTTTAAAATGGTGCTTGAATAATTAATTCGAATGAAGAATTAAGGGAGATATCGCTTTGTGACAAAAAAAAAAACACCTTTGCGAAATAATATATAAGGATTCTTCAACAAATATAAATAACTGACTGTTGTATTTTTTAGACGATACAATTTATAGTAACGAAGAAAACGTTATTGGTTTATGAAAGAACTATTTTTGAGTTGGTCTAATCGATCAAAAGTGTAGCATCTTTTTTGGTAATTGAGCTTATTGGGAGGTTTCCCCCTACTTACCCCCCCTTTATTTACCATAACAATTCCTAGTCGACACCATTTTAAAAGACACTAACATATAGGTTAAAGGTTAAGCACAAATCAAGTTGCAGTCAAATTAGTAAAGAAGTAATTTTTAAGCAAAAATAGTTCTAGCTGGCTAGGAAGCAATGGTTTAATAAATACTTACTGTAATCGTATCGGGTCGTAAAAGTTTTCCTTAAATTTGTTGTAACTTAATCAATTAAAACTGTTCTTATAAAAAACCCATAATAAATAACAACAAATGTTATCGCTGACGTTCTTTAGATATTTTCAAATCAAACGTTTCTTCCACTTTTAACGTATCATCCAGTTGAAGTTTACTAAAACTTACCAGTTTAACTAAACTTCAATTGGCTTACGCAACAGTAAAGTTTCATCAAAATTGGATAAGTCGTACTTTAGTAAAATCATAACAAACTATATTACTAGTTAATAAACTTAAGTAAATTCGAAGTACGTAAATGTTAGTTTAAGTAAGTAAATTATGTCTTTTAACTCATATTTTCTAACCTATTACGACTCAAATATTTAACTTGACGTTTTAAGTATTCAGATTTGAGATTTCCCGAGTTGAGCGTAATGTTTAGAAAATTTAATTTAATTACAAGTGAAAAGACCTGAACCAAGACCGGGATTTGAACCCAGGACCTTTGCCTTTCCGTGCACTGTAGTCTGCAAAAAGAATTGAGATTATTTTCAATGTCGCAGTGCGAGGTATTCAGTCTATTAATTCATAAATGCAGTAAAACCGTGCAAGTGAGATAACATCGACCAATATCTGGAGGATTAGGATAGCTCAGTTGGTAGAGTGTTGCCACGGAAAGGCAAAGGTCCAGGCTTCAAATCCCGGTCTTGGTCCATGTTTTTTCACTTGTAATTTAATTAATTTAACCCTTGCTGAGGAAGCGTGTAAGCAGGTAATTTATTACAAATTAAAAATTATAATTTCGAAAAAATATTTTACATGTTTTAACATTTTCATCACCCTTCACATCCCATACTGGAGCAAAGGGTTGTGAGATTTTATTGCTCAGTCGTGCCATTGAGGCCACACAAAATTAGCCTGGAAACAAAATTTGTTTCGTGTCTTCAACTTGGTATATATCTGTTTGAGGTAAAGATTCACTACTAGTTAAGGGAACTCCGAATGTCTATCTTCGACAATGTTAGCTATAATCACACATAACTTAAGTTGTAATTAATTTTTTTTTCTAAATTGTACCTTTTTCTAGTTCCGTACACAATAAAATATAAAAAAAAACTATAAACCTGAAAGTTATGATTTTTTTTAAAACCCTTTTTTGTAAATGTTTTTATTGTTATTATTATTATACAACTTTTTTATTTGTTGAAATATTTTTTAAAAATCCCGTGTTATGAACTACATAATTGTGTTATAGACATGTGGTAAAAATTTGGTAAAGATATCTTAGATGGTTTTCCAGAAATGTGTATTATAAATAACAAAAACGTGATTTTCGGGAAACAAACAAAACGTAAAAGCCAAAATTTCAAAGTTTCATAAGTAGCCTACCTTTTGCTAATGGCCTCCTGGACAGTATATGGGGTTGTCTGGGTCTTCTTCAGCGGCATATATGCCTTCCAGCTTCCTCTTCACCAAAGTTCTTTAAAATAACTCACCGTACAATAACGAACACTATAAAAGTGTTCGTAGTACAGCGAATTCATGTGGCCTCTAAAGCCATTTATTTCCATGGTAAGGCTTACATTCTTTATTTTTTCGGACATAAAGATAGTTATAACCATATCATGTTGTATATTTTTAGAAAGAGGAAGAACAGGAGAATAATAAATCATAAAAAAATAAAAATCGATCCAAAAATTGTTTTCCCTATTTGGAGTGCCCTTAACAAAATTCAGGTTTTATGGAATGCAAGGGGCTATTACAATGATATTAATAATTTCCTTGGCCCAGAAACAATATTTCAAAGTATTTTTTTAGAAAGTGCTAAAACCCTCCGTTTACAAGGACACAGCTTTGTTTGCTTATTTTATTGAGGCAGTCCGTTACTAAACAATAAACGTGTTTAAATACGTAAGCGTACAATTTTTCCACGTTTTCCGAACAAAAAACTCCTGCTTAAATCAACAGGAAATCTAGTTATGTGTCCAGCATGATAATGAAGCCGTCTAATTGTGCACACTCATTTGCATAGTTTCAGCGTAGTTTAATGGCATGTAAACACGATTTGCGCTGGGTGGTATTTTGCATAGAAGTTGTTTTGTTTCAAATATGTTAAGCTGTTTTAGATGAACCTCTTGTTCTCTTATTTAATTTTAAGGTTTGTATTCTTTTCTCATTGCATTGTTTGTCGCCAGGTTGGTGAAAGTTGTAAACATGTTCACTGCTAAGGACGCACATGTGAGCTTGACACTGAACACTATGAGAAGCGGCCGACGCACAGTGCATTGCACGATGAACCCCGGTTTTGGGAAAATTTTCAATACACAATGCATTGCGTGCTTCGCACGCCAACCCCC
>JAGFPH010005083.1:60971-77736 GCA_018207615.1 Philaenus spumarius
CTTCGCACGCCAACCCCCATATTGGAAGTATTTTCAATACACAATGCGTTGCGTGCTTCGCACGCCAACCCCCTTATTGGGAATGTTTTCATACACAGTGCATTGCGTGCTACGCACGCCAACTGTCGTGTTAGGAGTATTTTCAATACACAATGCATTGCGTGCTTCGCACGCCAACCCTCGAATTGGGAGTATTTTCAATACACAGTACATTGCTTGCTTCGCTCTCCAATTTTAAACATATATGTGCGTCTGCTTTAAAATATCACGTGATTATTACGCAGAAAGGTTCAAAAATAAATTAATAGGAGTATCCGTTTCGAAGAAAGCGGTACTAACTTCAAAACGGTTAATCCCACGGACCTGATTTTGGTCTCAATCGATTTCTCACCCCCAAAAATGTCAAGGTCGATACCAAACACGGCTAGTTTAAAAAAAAGTCATTTTTGCCCCCAAAAAGGGCGTTTTTGGGGTCAATTTTTGGAAAAATTGAAAAAGTTGAGTGGGGTATCTTTTTTGACATTCTTTTGGACGCTGAATCGAATGAGACCATTTTCAAGTCGATAGGACCAGCCATTTCGGAGATACAAACAAAATAACTTGCGTTTTTGTAATAACTTTTTTCAACGAATTTTTAAGGGTATATAGCGTACATAGCGTGTTAAGGGGGTCTGAGTAGAGTATGTTAGCAAAGTTTAATCAAAATCGTTATAGGGGTTTTGGAGTAAATACCAAAAATGTGCTAAAAACTGGTCCCACGGTAAGACACCACCTCCGATTTGCTTCAAATTTACATGGGTTTAATTGCTTACGTGTTTGAAGATATCCTGTAAATTTCAGTTCGATCCGTCCAGCCGTTTGCCCTGTGCACTCCGGACACACACACACACACACACACACACACACAGACACACAGACAGACCAATTGCCAAAAATGCATTTTTTGGACTCAGGGGGCCTTGAAACGTAAAGATATTATGAAAACTCGACATCGAATTTTTGGGTCGATCGCAATACTTACCTTACCTAGTATAGGGTAAGGAAAGTAAAAATTATTTAATTTCTACTCCATTAGGCTATAAGTATAAAAAATAAAAGGTCAGCTCCTTCGCATAGGAAATACGAAATTTGCGTAGCAGTGAACATGTTAAATGTGAATATTTTATTTAAAACAACTCAAACAGCAATAACAGTAGTTATTAAATTAAATGCACCCACTGATCCGACTTCTTAGATATTCACAAGAACACAGTTGATTGATTATCAGCGATGAACTATTTGAACAACTATTGTATTATATTAACCCTATTCTACAAGGCTTCTGCAATTTCTTAAACGCTTAATTCTTATTTACACCCATAAAGGAACGAATGTAGAGTATACAATGAAGTAACAGAGGTCTATACTTGATTGTGAGGAATGGCTGTGCCTGCTTTTTATGTATTATATACGCATCCTTTCAAAAATGTATCCGTCTTTATATTGGCAATAAATTTAATGAGTTTACTAAAAACGGTTAATTACCTTAGTTCTTCTCTAATATGAAAGTCTAAGTCACTGGCCTAATTAATAAATTGTTACATTAAACATGAATTAAAAACATTTACGAAACAACGTTTACAAAGTTGCACGAATAGGAAAAATAGTCAAATTAAAATTTGACAGTTACTGAAAACTAACTGAATTAGGTTAGTTCAGTAAGAAAACTAATCTATGGGTCGTATGGTATGGTTTCTTCCTTAAGGGTCTTCTATACCTTGAGTAAAACAGCAAAAATATGCACTACGTACTACCGTGTTTCGGACGCCGTTTTTCAACCTAATAAGTTTTAAACATCTTAAATTGTTCTTAAAGGCTTTGTGCTTTTGTCTTATATCTCATAATTGAAAGAAATCGACGGCTACTCCTTTTAATCAACAGTTTAAATGAGTAAAAATCTATTATTTTTAACGCATTTTTTGGGAGTTTCAAGCAATAATTTCCATATTTTAAGCTAACACGTAAAAATATAAAGCCTTCTTTATAACTTAAAGTAGTTTCTCAGCTTATTAATTTGTAAATAGAATCCAACACACGGTATTACGAAGGCATGTTTCAAAGATTTTGCGGCTTGAGTCAGGCCTTTTGCATTGAAATCATACTGTACACTCGGGAGTTTTCTTCAAGGTAAAGAAGAGCCTTAAGTTTGGATGACTGTGATAAACAGTTCATTAAAGCAAAAGTTTACTTTATCTCTCAATAGACTGTGGTTTTGATTTTTTGTGGCGGAGTATACCTCGAATTCCTAGAGTGATGACATTAAGCGGTCCTTTTTACAGATGTGTAGTACTTCCAGGTTGTTGTCTATGGAAGTGTATTTGAGGTCGTAATCTATGAGATGTTGGGCGAAATGGGATTTATGTTCAGTTATTGTATGTCGTCAAAATATGTGTTCTTTAAAACGAGTATTGAAATATCGTCCCGTCTAGTGATGTAGAATTTTTCACAGTCTGTGCAATGTGCATTTCAACTTGTATACACTGGACAAAGTAGTTTTGTTGATTGCGAAGCTGTTTCTCGGGCTTAGGGTATTTACTATTTGGTTTCAAGTTTTACACGATAAACTGATATTGTGTTTCGTGAGTTCTTTCCTGAGTCGGAACCAAATTCTATGGCTTTATACTGTTTTTGGCCTAATTTCCTTGAGAAAAATTTTGGCTCCATACATATTTGTGTTTTCTTCCTTATTATCCTGTCTAGTATTTCTGAATTTTAACCGTTGGCAGAGGCTATGTGTTTGATGATATGATATTCCTTAATGTAGTTATCTGGAATAAGCGGTGTGTTTATGGGTCGGTGGACCATTCTATTTTAGGCGGCAATTTTAATTGTATTTTAGTAATTTTAATAGTACTTTTTTAGTATACTCATTGAATACCGTACACATCCAGGAGGCTATACACATATATATTATGTCTAAAAATAAATTAAATGATATTGCAGGGCATCGTAAGCCCAGTGTATTTAAAAAATGCGATAATCATGAGTACGCTATACAATATCACGGTTATTGAATTCCTGATCGAATAAGACCAATACAACTTCATCTTTAAGTGGGGTTTTTTTTACCTTTCACAATGTTCTGCTACAATTTTGTCCCGACGACTTCCAGGCGCGTTTATGCAATGTTGATACATAAGGACAGTTTGGGTTTTGCATAAACAGCGCCGTTAGTTAAAACAATGCCCGTGAAACGTACTTTAAAATTGACAAATATTTTTAAATCTATTTAAATGAGACAAACGCTAAATGTTAGCCCAAGCTTATCTCAATGCATCATTAAAAAGCACATCCGAATTGGTTCAGCCATCGTAACGCATAGACGAACGTACAAAAAGTATATTTACTATTTTATTATATGTATAGATGTAAAGATAAAGGCAAACACTGGTAGCCCCATTTTACTCTTATCTCAGGACACATTCCTCCAGAGATTATACTATAGTATTTTGTTGCACCACTTCTTTACTTTATTTCATTTAGACTATTGAAGACAAGAGAGAAGCAGATAACACTATTAAATAAATTTAAATGCAATAAGCCGCGCAACTGAGCAGACTTCACGACTCCTTTAACCACTGTGCCACTATGCTCCTCACAAAGTATATTTAAAAAAGAAATTGATATTATTACGCTGATTTCATTGTTAGTTGGGTGATAGGAGATTATAAATAAAATGTATTCTTCCGACAAACTTGTCTTATAAATAGCTTAACAATGCAATAAAAGAAATAATGCTTCCAATGCTCGAGGGCATTTCATTTTATTTTCTCTCTGTTCAGAAAATAATATTTTATTCACAAATCTGCTGTGAAAGCATTGCAACTTTAATTTAATTGGAATAAAACCCACCCTCTAGTAAACGGAGTCAAGGTGGCGGGTAAAATTGCCTGTGGTGTTACAGTTCCATAAGTAATTTAATAATAGATTAGGTTATAAACAAGTAGCATGTGCTTGGGTATTTGTACAATCTAAATCTAAAATATGTATAAAACTTTAAAGCATTTGTGTAGTATTTAAACAGTAAAAAGTGCGTGGGAGTCTAAAAATACTTTGCTCTAATTTAATTTGATATACTATATGATCGGCTTTGAGATTAGAAATAGTTTTATGTATTTTTACTAACCTTTTTGTTTACTTAATTCTTGATAGATAAAAAACAAATTAGGCCTACAAATATAAAACTAAATTTTAAACTACTACTATCTTGGACACTCGGTATGAATTATTGCTATTTTACTAGTTTGAACTTCTACTGAAGATGAAAAATTAAATTAATTTTAAAATTTACAATAATGTAGTTTTGAGTAAAATACTGAATTTAAAAAATGTTTGATTTAATTAATTAATTTCAGTAGGCCCATGATTAATATGTATAATCTCTTGTTTTCTTTTCCAAAATGCAATTCAGGTCTTTGAGTAAAATAAATAGGCTCTGTACATTAACCATGTTGAAAATACCTAACGGCATGGACTTAGTTAGATATAGTTTGTTATTTGGAGATCTAGGTAGTTTCTATTGAAGAATGGAGAAACCCAATTAAAAACAATAACCAACGATTCGAACATATATAACAGGTGATTTCTTCCATTAACTTTATTTAATAGCTTAACAAAAATTAAATAAATATTAAAACGTGTTTAGTTAAGGTGCAGTATAATACGCAAGTATCTACTGGTTCCCTATGCTACTTATTACACAGTACAAGCGACGCATGCGCGTAGACTGTCTATGACGTAATCTACGGAGAGAGTAGACATTATTTTCTCTGTCATTCTTCTCGCACTACGCATGCGTTTCATACGATTCTACTACACGGTAACTAGAACTACACGGTATGTGTCACGAGACCGCTGCGCAGTAACTCTGAGCTCAGATGACGTCACTGACACCGTCTCATGCTTCCCGCCTAGCAGAAGCAGATTGACTTGCACAAACTATTTACGCAAACAACGATTTGCTGGGTTCGTTGTGTGTAATTTTTACAAAAATGTGTGCGTGATGTGTAGTATAATTTTCTTCTAAACAGTGTATATAATATTTTAAGTTAAGTGTGTGTATATTTAAATGTTTTATAACAAAATGTCTTGTTGTGAAGTTGACGGTTGCACAGGGCCGGATTTCCCCATAGGCCCGGTAGGCCCGAGCCTATGGGCGCAAGCTCCCAGGGGGCGCACGGCCGAGAGAAAAAAAATATTTAAAAACATATCTAGAAATAAAAATAAATAGCCCTTACTTAACATATTTTTTGAATTGATTACAAAAAAATCATTCTGATTTTGAAGTTCATTGGAACAAATAATTGTTGGTAAAGTTAAACTATTTTTCAACATTACGCATCAACTTCGTTGCAAACTAATTCTGAGATTAAACTTATTTTATAATGTATTACAGAGTTTTTTTATTTATTTGCCCAAATGACTAAATTGAACAAAACCTAAGAGACGGCATTTTGTTAAGCCCAGAACCAAGTAAATTACTAAAAAAACTGGCAATGATAAAATTGCATCGTGGAGTGGTGTTTAAGCAATTAACATATAGGCCTGATATAATTTTTTAATAAAGGTTTTTGGGGAAGTAACTTATTAGGGGGGGGGGATCAAATTATTGGGCCTAGGGGCGCCAAAATGCTAAATCCGGCCCTGCGTTGCACCAATCATACGGATCACGCAAAGAGGTTAGGAATTTCCTTTAATAAATTTTCTAAAGATAAACTACACAAACAGTGGGTATATTTTTGTAAAAGGAAAGATCATTTTAATTCACTTACAGCGCGGATTTGCTCTGAGCATTTTTTAACGACAGATTTTGAAAGAGACTTAAAAAGTGAACTATTAAACAAACCTACCTAAAAAACACATTTTAAAACCCAAGACAGTTCCAACACAAAAAATACCAAATGCCACCACAACATCCCCCCCACACATTATCTCAACGAGCCGAAAATCGTGAATCTAAAAATATTATAAAATCTTTGCTACATGATTCAGCAGACAGTGTAAATATTCAAAACACACCTGATGATCAGGAAGCTAATTCTTCCAATTTAAATTTAACACGACCTATATCTGGTGATTTATCTACGGTAGAGGCTGTTTTATATGAAAACGAAAATAATTTAAAAAAAGAAAATAAATTACTTGTAAATAAACTGAACAATGCTAGTGTACTTATATCAAAACTTAAACAATCATTAGAAAAATATGAAAAAATATTTACCGTATGTCAGCAGCAATATGTATTAAAGGGGAAATGTACAAACTGGTCGGCTGATGATGTAGAAAAAGCAGTAACTATCATATGCATCTCTAAAAAAGGATTATCATATCTAAGGGAAACATTAAAATATCCCCTCCCAAGCGAGACAACCATAGCAAGGCGGCTTTCTTAATTTTCAACCCCTCCTAGATCTTTAGACATTAGTATGAATATACTTAAAGGGCGAGCTATAATATATGAAGATTTTCATAAGGATGTTGTCATCAGTTTTAACGAAATGAAAGTTAATTCAGACATCTGTTATGATCGTATTGAAGACAAGTTTAGAGGCCCACATGTGAATGTCCAGGTCATGATTATTCGTAGCCTAACACGGAAATGGAAACAGCCGATTACAAGTACAGTACCTGATTTGTTGTATTTACTATTTGTTATCACGTAATATTTGACCTTGAATATTTCCATTTTAGGTTTATTAATTGGGTTTAGGTCATTCATACTATTAATTTCAAACAAATCAACAAAATTTTCCTTAAATTTTTGTATATGCAAGTTACATCTTTTTATAATGAATAACTATGAATTTACTGTCGATAAAAAAGGATTTACCATAAAAAATTGCACCTCAAGATTCCCTAGAGTGTATATGTAATCCCATGAAAGATTTATATTTTCCGTTCACCCAATAGTCGTGTAGGGTGATGTTTTTAAGAAGCTTGTCACTGGCGAAATCGAATCACTGTAGAGATGCCAGGCGCTTCGGTGTCAGTGACGTCATAGCCACCAACGCCCTTCGCGTGACACATACCGTCTTATTCTAGTTACCGTGATTCTACTACACCACTGCTGGGAGCGTATCACCTAGATCATTAATACAATTTACAAAATTTAAACTTCAGTATTTCCATGGTCTAACGTAGTTTATGCTTTATTATAAGTTATGGTTGGATTTCCATGGCAACAGAGGTAAGGGAAAGCTATAATTGGCCTAATCATGAGATCGATCTTACACTGAAAACAATTACGAAATCCAATTTATTTAATTTAAAATTTAACCAAGTTAACCTAACAACTTAGTAACTGTATTTACAGCATAGAATGCATTGTTACCAGCTTTTTACAACATCTCTAAACTTCTACTAACGCTATTTCAAATTGAAACCTTCTTTCGTATGTGATTTCTTACTTAATATTTATTCCGCAGAAAACCGTAAGACTAAATTCAATTTATTTAGAGTAATGAAGTTAAACTAACTAATTAGTGACTGGAATAGCACCATTTATTGGGAATGAATTCATCATAATGTATGTGCAGTAATATCGCTTCAGGCAATTCATTAAAATATAGAACTCATGAAGATTCGACACAACGATATGTTTCGAAGAACTACTTTAGGGAATTGAAACAGGAATAGATAAAATGCGCCTGATATAGGTATAATAACCCCAACTACTTAGAAACTATGCTGAGATAATAGTAACTTCAACTAGACACGAGATTATAGCCGGGATCTACATATAGAGGGTATAACAGACCGCCAGTGAAGTATATATTATATATATCGAGTAAAATGTATAAACTTAATTTCAACTGGGAAAAGAAACCGACTAAAACTTAACTAAAATATTAGAGATGAGTATTATTTCAAAGTTAAAAACAGCTGTTAATGGAAATGCATCTGAGAAATAGCCCACGTTCCACTTTTAAAAGATGTAGAGTAGCTGCTTATTTTTTGTTTACTATCTAAATGCCTGAATTTTCTTTCAAATGTTCGTCTGTTTAATGCAAATTTTAATAAAGTGTAATAAATAATACAAAACGCCTAAGAAATATTTCTATATTTGACTACTTCTCCTCAAACCTGAGATCACGCCTTTTAGATAAAGGATGGAAGAGAAGTAATGTGCCTAACGGATCAGTACTATAGTTTACTTAATTTGGAACGAAAACTATATTAGACTTAATGCGGAGTTAGCCTCCTGGATTGTATATATGAAGAATATATCTAATTTGTGGTTTTAACTCACCGCCAGCAATCCTTTTTTGAAGTAATCCTTCTATTTTATAACTATCACGACATGTGTTTCGGACATATTATTAGGCTAATGGCACTGGCTAATGTCAGCCAAGAGACAGGGGGAAAATGTTACATGTATTGATTGTGCGCGCATACACGGGACAGTATTATTTATGATGTATTGTGTTGTATATGTTTTAAGTGTGTTTTTAATTATTTTTATTCACCAGACGATGGACGAATAATATGTCCGAAACACGTGTCGTGATAGTTATAAAATAGAAGGATTACTTCAAAAAAGGATTGCTGGCGGTGAGTTAAAACCACAAATTATTCATTTAAGCATATCCGGTGCTCTAGATTACTTATTGTAATAAAGAATATATACCTTAATTCATTCCGTCGTTTGTACCGTCATCGTCAGATCCTAGACACCGTTGTTGGAAAGAAGTTGTTCAGCCATTCTGAGGCGTCGTTGTGGAATGCTTGAAAGGTTATATCATTATACATTTGTGGTAACATTTTGAGTTCTGACAAAAACAGTTCAATGATAATAGGGAGATAAAAATACAAAACCAAAAATTGGATACGTTTAGAATTACCATCTTGAAACGGGAATAAGTAAATCTAACGGTTTTTTTTCAAAATGTCTAAAACGACGCAATGATTTCTTAACCTACCTCCACCTAAAATATGTCCTTCGGGAACTGGGATTTGAAAACAAATATTTATTTAGATTATTAGTTGTGAATTACTATGGTTTGAGCTTAAATTCGTTAATGATTTTTAACATTTGGAATAGAAACCCCAAAAGTGAGTACGTTTAGAGAAGCTATTTTGAAGTGGACCCAGTGAATCATACCTTTTTACCCAAAATGTTTAGTTTAATATTATGTAACACTAAACCTATGATCACATGAAAAATACTTTTAAAATCACCCCCATCTCTTAAATGATGTCTTTAAAATCGTAACAGCGTAGCAGTAGGTTTTCTGTTGAGTCCAAGTGAGCTTGGTATACGCAATGAATACAGAAACTGTAAGAAGCGCAATCCCCATGTTAAAAAATTCAGCCCAGTTTTATTTGAATTTGACGAGGTTGCCACGGCGTTCACTAGGTAGCGGAAGCGCCACTGTCGCCGCCGTGCCTGTGCTAGAGAGACAGAGAATGAACTCAGGTGCAGGGTTGGCCCAGCTGCTACTAGGGAAATACACCATTTCTCTCTTCAATGTCCAAGGCAACGAGTTTCCATTTGTTTGTAGCTATAATATTTTAAGTATAAATATAATATAATTTGAATTTTTCCGGCTAATAAATTAATGTATAACTACCCATAAAACATTAATCACAACATTATTTTCAAAATGCAAATGAAAATTATCATAACATTGGTAAAAGTACTGTCAACATATTATAATAATAATTTTGAAAATACACCATCATACATGGGAATAAAACTTTAATAAATTGTTTTTTGTAATTAATAAAATATAATTTTAAAAACAAGTTATAAATTATCTCTTTAAAAAAGGTTTTTATTCTGTTGAAGAGTATTTACATTATTGATGA
This sequence comes from Philaenus spumarius, assembly GCA_018207615.1. Lineage (NCBI taxonomy): Eukaryota > Metazoa > Arthropoda > Insecta > Hemiptera > Aphrophoridae > Philaenus > Philaenus spumarius. The sequence goes on from JAGFPH010005083.1 coordinate 70,818, forward strand.
GTTATCTGAATATTTAAATAAAACAAATAAAATTTGCTTTCACCACGTATTTTGTCACAACTATTTATGGTACACTATGTAGTAAGAAATCAAAAACCAACATATGAGTAAATTTCTTTAATAACTAAAATTTAAATGGCTCATCTGATTTCTTATAAAATTTAATTCCAATAAGGATTATAACTTTAATTTTCTGTAAAGTAGCATACACCATTACATTCCAACTATATTTTCATCAAAGAATAACTTTTTTTATGTTATAAGGTTTTACATTTGTTTACACTACACTTTACCTTCAATATTTACATAACCCACCACAGTTTCAACCTACATTTGGACGTTTTCGTGTATTTGCAACTCTACTACATCTTGCTCTACGCACGACTTCCATTCGCAACTATTTATACCCACTGGAAAGGTTAGAATAACAACTGTCTCTTGGTAGCAAAAACCGATTGCGCGCGAAAATGATGGGACGATGAGTCGATGAGTCACCAGCCACGATATATTTTTGTATACACTTCTATTAAGAATTAAATGATAAAACCTTTGTATATTTTGAAAACAAATTTCAAAAAATGTTTACTACTTTTTACGTAGGTCTAAGCCTAAAGTTGAACTTGTTTCTTCTGTTACTTAACATTTTTTGTTTCTTTAGCTAATAACTTTGAAAATTTTCCATCAATAAATTTTTTACCGGCACATATAAATTCTATTCTTCGTCATAATATAAAGAGCTATAGTATTATTTGTCGATTTCTATACAGAATAATAAAGTAAAGTTAATACACTTAAATGTCATTTTATATAGTTTGCTATGCCATGTTTATGTTGTCATTGTTATTTTTCTTTCCGTAATTATGTAATTATGTGTTACTTTGTCATACTATAAAGAGCTACAGTATTATTTGTTGATTTCTATACAGAATAATAACGTAAAGAAAATACACTTAAATGTAATTTTATATAGTTTGCTAAGCCATGTTGATTGAATGGTAAACAATGTTTAGATTAAAATAAATATTAGTATCATACAACATTCTAAATCATTTTACCTTTAATCTTCGAGTGATTAATGAAAATCAAACTTTTTACTAACGGGGAAAAGCAGTTAAAATGTATTACTAAAGCTATGTAAGTAATTAACAAACCGAGACAATAAATCGTCTGATAGTACGCTATAACAAGACGGTAGCCGTGAGCCGTGGGAATATAGCGAGATTCTGGCGCGTATTTAATCGTATCTTTAACTTGCTGTATAAACTAAACCACTTGAGCTAATTTTTTTGAAAAAAATGTTTCATAAAATTTAACTTATTGGCTCAACCTTTTACGCTTACACCTCGTCTCTGACCAAAAAACAACAAAAAAACTCACAGAACAACTTTTTCGTGTCACAATTTAAAGTTCCATATTAAATCTTAGCTTTGGAAATTTATGTATACCTTTAAAGATTTGTTATAATTAATAATTTTTATAACAATATCATCCCACACTAATATTCTGTCAGTGTGTAAAATTTCAAAGAAATCGGTGTTTTGCAAGTGTTCAAAACAACAGTGTATTTGAAACACGAGCATCACAATTTTAGCATCATCTCCGAGCCGTTTTGGCTTTCTAGACCTTCCCAAGATAGTTTAGGAACACTTCATTATTTCATACTGTATACAGGCGGTGGGCCAGTCTATTTTATTATGTGGTCGCTGGTGCGAAGGCAAGGGGTTGGAGGGGAGTGTGCGACACTGGCGCCGACAGCCTGCGCCTCGTTGCGGCCGCCGTGTCAAGCTTGTTTTGGCGCGAATAAAATCGGCTGACTATTCTCCATATACATTGCGCTTATTATAGTTTCTGTATTCATTCCTTTCTGTATTCATTGGTATACCCGACACGATTGCAATAGCACGGGTTGTCTGCATGCTCTGTAAGTTAAATTTCTGGGGGGGGGGGAGACACTGTGCTATATTAGACATAGTTAGGGGAAACAAACTCAATATGATCTCTATCATATCTGTATAGTTCTCAGAATGAAATGAATTATTGCGTTAGATGCTCACGAGAACCCAAAAGAAAGAAATACCTAAAGTTGAGAAATGTCAATTAAATTTCCAATATTCTCTCAGCTCATTTTTTCATCCGATTTGAAATCTGTGTGCTGTTAAATGCCAGTTATGCTAATTACACAACGATAACTTGAATCACTAAACTTTATTTATTATGCATTACAATTACAATACACTCCTTCATACACTCCGCAGTTGAAATATGCTTACCTAACTATGTTGAGGGCATTTTTTTAAACTGGTAAATATGTAGGCCTACAACTATAATGATTATAAAACTGTAGCCCTATTTGTAAAAGGTTTGATTTATATACATTATTATATATCAAAATAAAGATGAAAATTGTATCTTTTATTGCATATTAATATATCAAATGATTTAGAAATGATTAGAAGTAATTAATATTATAATGAAGAAATTAATAATCGAATATTATGTTTATATGTTATACGAAGATGTATGAATGTTTCCGAAGTTAAACAAATGGGTATCTCTTCTTTAATTTGTATACAATCATATTGATGATATGAGATTGTATTCATATTCATTTTATAACCTCAAAGTAAATAGTATAACGTAGTATAGCCTACAATAGTTCTATAACTCTTAATTTAAAATACAACATGACAAGACATTATTATATTGTTTGAAGTTGTAAACATAAACCAAAGTATAACCTACGCTTGTCTTACAGATTATGGATGAAATCACCTGTTATATTATATTATTACTCACGTACATATGTACACTCGCTTTTATAGAAGCTGATTACAATTAATTACAATATTCAATTTTTAATATACTTTTTTCTTACAATATACTCCCCATGTACACTAACACATCGTTGCATTTTTGTTTTTTAATGTTTAAAGACATGAAGAAAATTTTTCAGCTGTTTCAACACATACAACATTTTATTCTTTACAGCATTAAATGACTAAATGTGTCACTTTAAACACTAAAATGATTTGGGTCGAACGGTGATAAATCTATTGAGTATTTACAAGTGTATAAATGATCCTTTCGGTCAACAACAGCTTCACAGAGAGCGCTGTCGGAGCAGTAGCGTTGTTCTGGCGAAGAATGGAATAGTTTTCCATGGTTGTGGCCGTTTTCCCCGAACCTCTTTATAACTTGCTGAGCTGGTTAATTTTTTAAATATTTTAAAAATTACACACCTAATGTCGAAAAAAACTATTAGAAGTGCTTTAAATTTTGAATTGCTTTGACAAAATGTTTTAACTCTTTTTCCAGTGCATCGGAAGCCTGTTTGTTCCAGGATAATCCAGGTTTAATCACAAGTCATTCTTATAAAATATATATATATATATATCAATTAGTCAAGGTGATGTCTTTAAGTAGTTTATAAACGTAGATTTTTATTAATAATACTAAAATTTTAAAGAACATTTAGACTTAATTTTAACAATGTAGCCTACGGATTAGCAAATACAAATAACACCTTATATATGATCTGATTATGGGCTCACGCAGCCCAAAACTGCAGTAATCATTAAAATCAACATTGGATTAGTGTGACATACTGGATAAAAGGTAATATAAATTTATTTAACATTTAGGCCTATAAATAAAAAACAAAATACTATTCATTCATCTAAATAAAAATTGCAATTCCAGTTAGATATTGACTTAATAATTTGATTTCTACATTAAATTTAATATTATTTATCGTCTTAGGATTTAATTTTTTTTCTACTAGTATTTAAAAAAATACAAAGTTTAATGTAATTTAGAACAAAACAAACTAAATAAAAATTGCATTAAATTAGACAAAATTATATTTTTTTAAATAAATTCAACGTAGTTTAATAATCCAGATGTTGGTAACATTGGCGTTATGTTTTTATAAATAATATTTAGCACGCCTTAAAACTTAATTATTCTCCCAGTAAACAAACATTCTCGTCAATTTTCCCAAACATATTTCAATTTGAAACATTTCAAACAGTGTTTCGCCTTAGATTAATTCGATATCGAGGTTTACTCCCTTTACATTGTAACATATTTAATAACATTTTAACAATAACAATTATTTATAGCTTCAACTCGGGTCACCATGGCAACCAGCTGTTAATGACAGTTTGTTAATGACTGTTATGTGTAGTTGACAGTTAATAATTGTTTACTTCACGGAATGTTTGCATAGAAATAGGCCTGAATGCTGCAACTTAATTCATGGTTTTAGATTTACAGAAAAATATGAAAGTTTAAAACATCACTGCAATTTAAGTAAACGGTACCAGGAACTGGCACATACTTTCTCACAAACATATTTAAATTATTAAACAGAATCATTGTGACTTCATAACTAATTGTAGGTGGGGTAGGAGAGGTGGTTCATTAAAGTAGAAGATTAACTAATGAATATTTTTATTATTAGCTAGAGAGAAAACTATTCGATTGATTTCGAACAAATTTACACCAAACACGTCAATTAGGCACGTGTATAGATGCACGAAAAAAGGTTTTGAAAAGTTGTGAAAAACAACCCCCTTTATGGCCAAAAACCCACAAAAATCAGTTATTATTATTATTATTATTAGCTAAACGGGAATTATTAGAAAGATGCGGTTTTTTGCATATGTTAGGGTACATTAAAGGCTTCAAATAAGCCAAATTGTATCAAAATCTTTAGAGCCGTTTTTTATAAAAAAATAATAACTGATTTTTTGGGGAGTTTTTTTACCAAAAAGGGGGTTGTTTTTCAAATATTTTCAAAACCGTTTTTCATGCAGCTACACAAGCTTACTTGACATATCTGGTGCAATTTGTTTGAAATCGATCGAATAGTTTTCGCTCTAGCTTTGTACACATACAGACATACAGACAGATATTTTGTAAACACCACTTTTTTGGACTCAGGGTGTCCCAAAACGGATATTTCCACAAAAATCTATACATCAATTTTTTTTCGATCACTATACTTTCTCTATACTATAGTATATTGAGAAACTAAAATGACTAACGCTTAAAAATCTACGCCTGGAATTTAAATAGGGGAGTTTTGTACAACTGTCCATTAGGAAAAACCAATTAGCAAATGTATCAATTTGAAAATTTGAAGCACAAACAATCCAATACTCCTTAAACATATAAAACATGTTTTAATTTCCTCCATTTTAGTTTGTTAAATAATACAAAATATAATGAATTACAAATTCGCAATATAATATATTGGAAAATATTTGTCTAGAAACAAGGCTTTGGTTTGAGAGAACTATTCTACGTAACCGTACCATACATATAAATTTGAAGCTTAAACCTTCCCACAATCCTTAAAAATATTAAATGTGTAATTTTATTACTCAAAATGTGATAGGTACATAATACAAATGACTTCAAACCGTTGTATAGTATTTTTCCTTTTTTATTTTTACAACTAACAGCAGATTTATTATAAGTGAAATCTCTCTACGTGCTTTTAATAATTAGGCAGCTAATCAACTGATCCAGGTTTTGACTTAATTTCCTGAACAGTTAACATCAAATGTAACCTTTATGAAGTGATTATTAAACCCGTATAATTGTGGCTGTTTTTAAACTTTATGATTTCTTCAGTGGTAAAATTATTATTAACAAGGAGACAACAGAGATTGATGGTTGCAAAGAGAACAACCTTTTGTTTTATCGTGTGAGCAATGGTCCCAGTGTGGTGGTGTTTGTTTTTCCCAAGTGGGTCCAGCAAGATGGCGCCACCAATCTAACCGATGTAATAGTAGTTTACGCAACGATTGTATTATAAAGGCCTTTAAGCCACGAGTGAGATGTAAGTTGGAACACGAGCGAAGCGAGTGTTCTAAATATCTCACGTGTGGCTTAAAGGCTGAATACAATCGTTGCGTACACTACTTTATCTACGACCAAAAATATACAGGGTGTAAAAAAATAAGAAGTGTGTAATAATTCTTCAATTTGATACCCTTTTAACAGGAGTGAAATTAACATTCCTTTTACTCATAACCATACTAAAAAAGGTGAAGTAAAGATATAGTGAGCTAATCGAACTAACACCATTTCTAGTTTTCCACTCCATAAACTGGTTATAAACCTTTTCATAACGAAATTTAGATTTTTCTGGCAACAAATTGTTCAGAGCCGAATTTGCTTTTGTATTAATTTCCTCTGGAGTTAAACAAAATTCATCACTATCACTCATGTTTGCGGAATGCGTCAACTCACGTTTGAGGTTAGTTACAATAACACACTAACATCCGGAACGTATGGGTACAATCAGCTGATGTACGAATAGCGTTATTTTTATTACAACTCTACTTCCGTCAAATGACGAGCTCTCATTGGTCTAGAGCCTATTATGTAAAGTGACTCCTGTTAGGTAAAGATATCATTACCTAATCGGGTTGGCTTTTGGGTTGGCTTTTGGTTTGTAATGTACCTCTTTCTGATGTTACTTGTAATAGCGTTATTAATGTTTATTGCAATGGTCGCAGATAAAAAGATTTACCTTACTTTTAAGGAAGTTTGGAAACCGCCTGGTTAAGAAAGAAACTTTCCATACTCATCCCGTTATGTGTGTTGAATGATGATGGAAAGCATCTTCCGAAACGAACCAATATTACGGAGTTTCTTCAAAACATACGATGGAAGCATGCAACAACCCATTTTCACCAACATGTTTGAATTCCTCAACAACTCCATTGGCTAAAATATGTATGTGTTACAAACTAAATTGTTCAGCTTCTTTTTACTCTGTATATTTGTCTTAAAATAAATCTACAAATAAAAATACAGAACACAATTATTCTTACAAAAATATATTTGTGAGAATTGTTTTCTGTAATTTTATTTTTACTTTTAGAAATAATATTTCTCACGAGTT
>JAGFPH010005083.1:81117-92158 GCA_018207615.1 Philaenus spumarius
GCCGAACATCATTGATTAGTTTATACTTTCATTTGATGAGGTTCACAGTTTTTGCCGCCATCTTGTAGCCGCCATATTGGAATGAACTTTTATTTTTAAATGTAAATGTAAGGTTGTGACCCATCATTTCAAACTATTTTTTCCGTAGAACTCGATGCCGCAATCGGTTTTTGATTATCTGCTTTCGTTCTCGAGATATTAACAATTTTGTAAAGAATTGAAAATTTTCTAAAATCGCTTGTTTTATTAAATTTAAAAAAAATATCGACCCTTTATCATCAGATATCACAGTTTGGTAGTAGCTTATAGATTTTTATTAAGTTATAAATTTTTACTGCCATCTTGGGTACGCCATATTGGATTGAGATGCTTGTTTTTAATGTAAATGTGGTGTTGCGACACATGATTTTGAACTAACTTTTACGCTTTACACGCTGCCGAAATCAGATTTTTAATTTAAAATCCTTCAATTGTTTTAAAATAAATAATTATAGTAAAAAAATACAATTAAATCAAGTTAAACTTTTTTTTAAACTTTGTTTGATTTTAGTGTATTAACAACTTTTCTCTGCAAAACTCCAATAGCCATAGCAACTGACCTTGTTGAAGACTGGGGATGCTCAACAAATTCGGCCACAATTTCAAACTCGATGTCGTCATTCTGTTTAGGCCTACCAGGATTTTTAACACTTGCAACACTTCCGGTTTTTCTAAAATTACTGTCTAATTCTCTGACATATTTCCTGCAAAATGGCCTGTCGGGATGTAAATTGTTGAAACGTCTTTCAGTTTCATGAACGTTTTCTTCTGAAGCACCATAAAGTAAGATTATCTGTACCTTTTCTTGCAGAGTGCGACCCATATTAACTGCCTATGCAGATTTTTAGAACTATTATACTCAAAGTTAAAAATAATACCGTAGCCCCACCTTTTTTTCAATTTTACAAAATTGTTAATATCTCGAGAACGAAAGCAGATAATTAAAAACCGATTGCGGCATCGTGTTCTACGGAATAAAATAGTTTGAAATGATGGGTCACAACCTTACCTTTATATTTAAAAAATAAAAGTTCATTCCAATATGGCGGATCCAAGATGGCGGCCAAAAATGTGAACCTCATCAAAAGAAAGTATAAACTAATCAATGATGTTTGGCGGTGGTTGGGAGTCGATATCTTAAGAAATGCGGAAAAAATTAGGGGGGGGACATTTAAAACTCTCCCTGTATATAGATAACTGCTCGGAATTACTATCTCTTACTTGGATGCATGCAGCAGTACGGCGCTAGAAATGATTTGTTACTCTCTCAGAAATTAATTATTCATTTATTTCGTTATAATTTGTTTACGATAACTGGTCATTTTTCAAAATAAAGAATAGTTCAAATATTTATTAATTTTGTCAATAACAACATACATATATTGTCTCAAATAAAATGATCATACAATCTACGGTTGCTAAACTATTTCTATTTAAAAAGTTTTGACGGGTGAAATTTTTAATATTTACATATCAAAGTTTTCGATCTTAGAGTAGGCCTACTGTTAAAAAAAATAGAATAAACATTGGGTACACGATATGTACATGATCTAACTAATTTCTAAAGTTATAATTATTTGTTTTTAGACGATAAAATAAAATCATATTTCGGGTCTTTAAGTAAAATATTAAATTATAAACTCTGCACATTTACCACGATGAAAATCACTAACGGCATGGACTCAGTTAGATATAGTTGGTTGTTTACTATCGTATGTAGTTTCTTTTGAAGAACGAAGTAAACAAAAAGAATTGAAACAAAAAATAAACAACGGTAAAAACATATAACAGATGATTTCGTGTATAATGTGCAGTATAATAAGCAAGAATCTACTGGTTCCCTATGCTACGTATTAGCACAGTACACGAGGCGCATTTGCATAGGTTGACTATGACGAAATGATTCTCCCTCTCTTTCTACTCTATTACCGGTTGGATTCGGAGAAGGGGAACCGTTTCAATTATCGTCACGATCAGGCCAACTCATGCTGCTTTACACATAGTATGCACTGCGCATGCGTGTAGAGTATGAATGACGCATTTTACAGAGGGATTAGAAATTATTCTCCTACTATTTCCTTTCAACTTCCTTTTGAAGTTGGAGAAGGGGGGGCGTTTCGCTTTTCGTCTGATTAAGGAAAATTTGCCCTACGGGGGCCTAAAGAAATTTCACTCCAACAATGGCCAACATAAATGGAAGGCGAAGCGTTTCCGGACTTTTTGCTTATTTTTAAATCACGAGTTATGCCAGTTACTCACTTTGTATAATTAATGTATCTGTTAATCGACGATGGATTCATTGTTTTACAAATGTTTAGCTGTTGTTACACAAAAGAGAGCATTACTAAGCAACCAGTAATGAGGATTTTACCACGTTAATTAATAAAAATGTTGTCACATCGTATTTTTGTTTAATATACAGGGCGGCAAAAAGTCCCGGAACAACCCAATATCTTTGGATGATCCCAAAAATGGATGATCCTGAAAAAAGTTATGGCTGTTCAAAGTTTTGATATGCTGCATGTTAAATGAGCCTTATTCTAAGTGTAATTTATTTTTACATGTTCCATGTATTACACGTTCAACTCTGCAAATTGTTTACGGGTATAAAGAACTACTTGTTTATGCTACAGTTGATTTTTCATCTCCTCTGGGCTGAATCAACTTATTCAAACTTAGAATAAGGTTCATTTAACATGCAGCATATCAAAACTTTGAACAGCCATAAATTTTTTCAGGATCATCCATTTTTCATTTTTATTATGTCGTTGTGTTTGTCTCATCAAGACCTTTAAAATGATATGCATAACAACCCATGCTTACATTTAAGATTTTTCACCGACTCCTGACGGGCCGTCCCCCAGAGGAGGTGAAAAATCAGCCATATTCTAAAAAAGTAGTTTTTTATACCCATAAACAATTTGCAAAGTTTCAATTGTGTAAGTGGAACCTGGAAAAAGATATTGGGTTGTTCCGGGACTTTTTGCCACCCCTGTATATTTCTAGTACATTATTTTTTTTATTGGGGTCACTTTATTTTTGTAAAATACGTAAACAAATTTTGTAGATTAATTAATAATCTAAATGTAACTCGCCCCCATTAATAATGGACAGTAATTAATTTAATCCAATAATGTCTGCTCTAGTGGTTAGATGCCCGTTGCTAGGCAACACTTGGATTATACAAATTAAATCGAGTTTAATGACATTGGATAATACTCTACTCTTCTTTTAAATTAATGCGGTATTAAACATATCTATATATATAAAAGCCAAAACCTACTGACTCACTGACTCACTCATCACGATTTATCAAAAACTACCGAACGGATTGGAATGAAATTTGGTATGTAGCTTTCTCCAGGGCCATAGGTGCTCACTAAGAAAGGGTTTAAAAAAATTCGAAATTTTAGGGGGGGTTTGGGGGATCAAAGTTATTAAAAAATGACTTCTTCAAAACTACCGAATGGATTGGAATGAAATTTGGTATGTAGCTTCATCTAGGACCATAGGTGCTCACTAAGAAAGGGGTTGAAAAAAATTTGAAATTTTAGGAGGGGTTTGGGTTGATCAAAGTTACTAAAATCATAATTTCAGATCTTTTATTATTATGAAAATAGTGTTTTTATTATTTAAGATCTATATATATAAAAGCCCAATACCACTCACTGACTGAACACTTATAAAGAATACAATTACGTTAAAAAAACTGAAAATACCAACTACCACGGGCAACACAGAACGGTTCAGCTAGTTTAAATATAAAAGGTAATTATTATTAAGGTACAACTATTTTATTACGCAGCCAAACCGCTGACGGGAGTTGAAGAAATTTACAAAATTAATTTGATATGTTTTGGGGTTTCAAACAAGTATTCAACAAGCGGAAAACTAGCTTTGTGAGTTTGCACATTGTCCTTATAGCCTCGGATCAAAAGCTGCCCCGCGGTAAAATCCCCCCCCGTGGGTTTGAACCGTGTACTTTTATTTTATTTTACGTTTTGATCGATTTTGAGGGGAAGCAGGTCATGTAAGAACCCAAATGTGCATAATAATCTCCTATATTAATTGTGTTAGATAAATCCTCAAACTACTAACAAAATCTTCCAGCGTCTTAGAAAACCAAAGTGTATTCTACATTTGGACCAAATATGACGTAAAACGTGGCCGATAGAGTGCGAACACATAAATACATTTATAGGGTTGTTAAGTAATTGTGGAGCCACCGAAAATATCTTTTGATTGGTACAGACAACAAGTTTATATTCAGTACAAGGACATACAACGTTTTTACCTATCTTTTGATGTGTGATTTTGTTTTTGTTTTAAGTCAGGAGACTGCCTGAGTAGGCTGCAGTAGAAATTTCTTATGGAAGCCTATGATGACAATTTTGTAAACGCTTTAATTTTTTTCTGACGAAGCTTCTTTTACTCTAAATGGACACATAAATCGGAACAACTGTATATATTGGCTACTGAAAATCTTCATTGGATGGTGGAGTGCGCACTCAGCATCTCCGAAAAATTAACGTACGGACTAGCATTATTTTACGACAAATTATTGGCCCTTTCTTTATCTCTGCTGTTCTCCTAAATGTGCTCCAGAACCAAATACTTCCTGCTATTGCAACTGTATCAGGTCAACTGTTTAATATCTTTATTGGAGGTTCCAGTTATCGCGAAACTTTGCCCTCGTCAAATAAACTAGTCAATCTTCATTTATTCGTTTCTTTCTTCTCTAACACTATCGGACCACAATAATTAGATGATCATACAATATAGGAGAGTCCATGTTAATCAGAAGAGGGGCGATTAACCTAAAACTATAGACATTTTCAAGGCTTAAATTATATCTTCATAATGCCAATGCTCATCTATATGTGATCACGTGACCACGCCGTGATCGGTGGTGTGACCACGCCGTTCTACCACCAAAAAGGCTTGACAGTTGAAATAATCAACTAGGTGGTGCAACATGCAAAACCCCTGATGCATTGTTTTAATTCACTTAGATTGCATGCAAATTCATAAATCACGCTACGCAAATGCGATAATTAATTACCATTGACATTGCCACCCAAATATTTAATAATGTATCCATAAGTACATCTGTGTAGATTTAAGAGTGACTAGTTAACAATACAATTTGATATACTCCTGTTTGTGCCTTCAGTGCACTGTACGTTCGCGTACAAGGCTTCCGGAATTACCGCGCTGGACATTTCATTATTTCAAGGTAATGCATATTATGTTACTCATGCATTATTTACACAGATTGTACATTGAAACGTTAAGTTAATATAAAATTCGTTTGTCAACGTGCAGCTATCTTTCTCTCTATCTTGTAACTTAAATCAGTTTGGGTTTACTATGAAGCTCTGGTACTTCGGTAGTTACAATACATTACACTCTTTTGTTATTCCGCTATTCACACGCTACACCAACACTTACCTACCGTCTGGTTTCGGCAGGAAAGGAGCACTACGGAATACAAGTACGACAGTACTTATGAAATAATCCCTCAAATGGATTGGTTGAAGGGGAGCAGTAGAATTTCCCCGAGATAGCCTGATTTGTTCCCACTAGCATTGGCGGATCCAGGGGGCTGTGGGGGGCTGCAACCCCCTCCTTTTGGTTATTATAATTTTTGTTTAATCCTCTAAATTTCAGACTGTGCAATGAGTAGTCTCAGACAGCACAACTTGAATCGAATAATTTCACCTGCTAAATATTATCCAATCTCAATAAAACAAAAATCATTGAAAAGGAGATATTTTAAACTTTAAAACTTTAACTTTTGTATTTACAAATTTGTTCTGAAACGTTTATTTACATATGTAATTATCGTTGTAAAATAATTTTAGTTGCCCAAATCAACTGATGCCGCGCGAGGAAACACAAGGAAATTACTCAAACTCGTCATTTTCTAAAGGCACATAACCGTTACGCGTACTTTTTTTGAGAAGAAAATAAGGACACCATTTTATTCGTCAAGATAAGAACTTTCTACCACGGCCTTCCAATCATTCGTCTTTCTTATAGTCCCTCAGATATGACGTTTTCTGTAAACCCTTGTAATTTTACAGTTTTCAACCAATGAGAAAGCACATTTTGCAATCGATGAATCTATTTCAAACCGATATATTTGTATAATGGTTTTTATATACATTTGAAGTGCAAGTCCAATGTTTTCGTTTGATACAATAAAGAAAAACTGATTTAATGTTCCAAGGCTATACAGGGAAATACCCGTTACATTTTCCAATTGTCTACAGCGCGGCAGCGTCTGGCTGGAACTGTATACTTTACGTTTGTGAGAGTTTTGTTTAGTTTTTATTTAGTGAAACAAAGTGAAATAAGTTTATAGAATAAGGCTATTTAAAAATTTTAAGTATATATAGTTTAATTCTATGATTTATTCTCTAGAATATGTTATAATAAAATTTAACTTTTGGGTAAAGCATATATTCCTTAATTCCTATTCAAAATGGTTGATCGTGAAATAGTCCAAAAAGACTTTTTCAAACACTGTCTTCAAAAAAAATATTTTATACCCCCCCACCCCCCCCCCCCCGGATAGGAGACAGCCCTCCCCTTGAAAACTGGCTGGATCCGCCCATGCCCAGTGCCCACTAGACTCTTTCTTTTGGGAACATTTGAAAAATAGTGTTCACAAAACACAACCTCGTGATATAGATGAGCTGAGGCAACAAACTGTGCGAGAAACAAGCCAAATTTCTGAAGAGGCATTACACAACGCTGTATCACTTGGAGGGAAAGCATTTTGAACATTTATCATAATTTTACATTTACTTTGGATGGTTGATTCCCAAGTCTTTATTTATAAATCTATAAGTCATTGTTTTCATTTGTAAAATATATTTTTTCCAAATGAATATTTGGTATTTAAAGTGATATTTAACGTTGTTAAAAAAACATTTTCCAGTTCAGTGATCAAATGCTACTTCATAACTGGATTGTAACAGCATTTAAAATAAAAAGATCCTGATCGCTAAAATACCAATGTTTTTAAATTTAGAACAGTCGCCATTTTTTACAGGATTGTCCTTTTGAGATTAAACATGTGGCTACTTACTCAGAATAAAATGGGCTTTTAAACGATGTGTCACTCAACATAGGCGGAAGACATTTTTACTGCAACCCGATAAGGCCGTCCCTTGACATAAAAAAAAAAATACATCACACACCAAAAGATAGGTAAAACCTTGTGTAACCGTGTACTATATCTTAATTTTCTGTCTACCCTTTCAGAAGATAATTTTCTTCCGTTAAGCCTTCCGAGATGAGAAATAAATCTTTTTAATAAATGTGGTGTTATTATGATACTAGGGCAGACCGATCTAGTGCTCGCACATTTTAATTTTATTCCAATATTTAAACTCATTTAAAATGAAATATAAGCTTGTAACCTATTTTCTATAAAATACGTACTACAAAACAATATTTATTTCAGATATTGTTCAAAATCAGGTGTCAGAAGCTCATAATAATATAGCTGTTATATTGCTGTGGTAATTATATTCAAAAATGCTTTTACTGTGTATACTTTTAGGCCTATGATTTTATCTGGAAAATGTTTTCTAACTCCTTTTTCTAAAACTGCTGGACAAATCGTAATATCGTTTTAAATTTTAATGTCATTGAAAAGAGGTTTTAAATATTCTTTTTTTTTATATTATATTTTTTTTTTTTTTTAGATCTTTAACTGACCCTATATCCAAGTTTTGTATTTAGTTTTTAAATTAAAACACTTTTCTATACCATTTTATTTATTTTGTCTATTTGAGAAACTAGGTACTTTATGATACGTTAATAGTGCTATTGTGAACTTCGTTGTGGCTCAGCAACAATACATAAAACTATTGGTAGGGAGTTCTGAAACACTCTGTATATAAAACAGTAGTTTAGGACCTGCGGACACAACGTAGAACGCGAGCAGTTACGTAAACGTTTTCCTGCTTATAAAAACAAAAGAGGAAATTATTGGGGTGCATTGCGCAAGGTCTGTTGTTTTTCTACCGAAAGACGAATTTAAGGTTGTAGGACAAATTTATGTAAAAACTATCAATTTATAGTTTTTAAATTACAGGGATATTTCCGAAGTCATTTGCAGTTTTAATTAAAAAATTAAGTTAGCCTTACTCTGTCACGAACTCGCATTTTGTAGCTCGTGTTTTATACAGGAATTCCTGATAACTTATGTATTTGTGTAACAGCTTTAAACTTCAGACATTTAAGAAATATATCACCAATTGGCTTCTCGACTGGAGAAGGGACACTTCTGAGACTGTCATTTTATCCATTTTATAGTAACCAATTTATTTACCCTCGTCTATTGACATATCTTAACTCGCTTACTAATAGTTTGAACACTTAGTGTGTTACTACAGTTATAATTTGTTAACCCCGGTATTTCCTCCATTTGGTATTTCCCACTCAACCCTCTTATATATTTCAACTTTCTTGCATGTATTGTACGCCTAAAGTAGAAGTGACAAGACTTCCTTGTTGTAGCTATCTCGGATGCGACTCGTGCCCACCCACAAGCTTTTGCCTATGTGGGCACAATTTCCTTGTCGATATATTGAAATATGTTTATTTATATACGTATAAGGAAATAAATTCAATTGATTGATTGATTAGCAAAATAACTCAGTTACAACATTTGATTAGTTAATCAATGTATTTCGTAAATAATAAATAATATTCAGTATGACGTATTGCATAGTTGTTGAATGAATGTCACCTGTCAAATGCATTCACTTGACTTGTCACTCAACAACATTAAATTGCTAGTCAAAATCAGCTGATTCATTAATTAAAGTGTTTGACGTCAGAGGAACCCGCAATTCATAATAATAATAAGAACGATTAATTAAAACTAGTTTCGGCTGTGATCGAAATTTTTTGTTTGTAAAGTAACGATATTTAACTTGATTTAAAATAATTAATTGGAATTTATTCGACATTATCAGGAAAGATTGGGAAAGGGTAAAGAGGGAAGCTTGAGAGAATTAATTACATAAATTTAGTAAAAATACATTTATTTTCCTTTTATAGTAAATAATTGAACTATTGCACAGTAGAATAATATAAAAAATATAAAAAAATAAAAAATAATTTTATTTGAAAACACTTAATAATTAACCATGAAGTGCAATCAATACTTCAGTATAAACTATATTTTTCGTAAATACTCTGTCATCATTACCTAAATGATCTTGTTCACTGTGTTCATACAAAAATGTTAAACCATCGATAGATCCAACTCTACTTGCGGCAAAATATAACTGACCATGCGTAAAAACTGGTAAACTTTAAAACTCCAACTTTGTTCAAAGTTTGTTCGTGTGACTTATTAATTGTAATTGCAAATGCAGGAATAATTGAGAATTGTTTCCTTTGAAATTCAAGTAGCAATGTATTGCCGAAATAAGTCATATTTATATGCGAAAACTAAATTCGCTTATTTAGGGCGATTCAAGTTCAAACTTCGCAATCAATAGCAATATTTTATGAACATTTGACGCGTATCTTGTTCTTCTTTTTTATTTAAATTTCTAATAAGAAGTTAACTTAATTTATTTTTAATACTAACTTATTTGGTGGTAAACCACTTATAGACATGTACTTCAAAAACTCTACTGGATAACTTTTGATTTCATAATCGTTATTTATAACAAATTATTTTTTCACATCTGTTATAAATTTTTACTTCACCTTACATGCGATTGAGTATGTTTATTTATTAAAGGGCAATTTTAATTTTTGTGCTAAAACAAAGGAAACAAGGAATTTAAAATGCCTTGTGATCAAATGTTTTCTGCGATGTTGCCATAAATATCATTTATTATTATAGTGACCCCCGACTAAATGTTGTGGTATTTCAATATTAATTTCAACAAACTTTAGAAAATTCCTTGCTTGGTCGTTAGCAATTATTGGGTTTAAATATTCAACAAACTCTAATTCATGTGATAAATACCTCAAATTTTGAGTTATAGTGACATAATGGAAAGTAACACACTCATTCCAACTCGTAAAGTAATTTTCAAGTAATTTTGCACGTGATCTATGGGTGTGGAATAATTAATTGGTCAAGTTTGTCGAAAATCACCGCACAAAACAAGTTTTAATTCCAAACGTAGCTTCATCCATACACAAATCTATAAATAATTTATCTATAACTGTCAATACTTGAAGTGGACACATGGAAACTTCATCAATAAAAATCAATGAAGATGAATTACAACCAATGTATTCACCATACTTACTATTTGTTGTAGTATTGGCCACTGAAGTTTCCAAAATTGGAATGGGCAACTTAAACGCATCGTGTAAGGTTCGTGCAATGGAACGAAGATTCAGTGAATATAGTTTTAAATAATCGTGAATATTTTACCACAATCTGCATGAGCAGTTAATCAAAATACATTTGAGCAATTGTCATGATACTGAACCTCAAGAATAATTTGATGTACGCTGTTCAAAGTTAGCTTCTTCGTAGAGTTTATTAAATTTTATGGTTTCTTGGATTTGATCGAAATTATTTGCTACAGAATATTCAGAATTCTGACACCATCGTTGGCATAGGTAAGCCTAGCAATTGACATGACAAATAATGATGATCATTCAAAACATTTTCGACGTCTTTTGGAGACACTACACAAATGCGTGCAATGATTTGATCACCACGACGCAATCTCTTTTTTCACCATCTATCCAAACATAATGGAAAGGAATTTCGCTACAGAGATATTCGTCAATGCATCGGATTCGTTAAAGCAAAAGTTATAATGGAATTCCTCCAAAACTTTAATGATTGAGCCTTTTAGGATAGTTACATCACTACGTAAAAAAAGAAATGCAAATCTATATATATAAAAAAGCCAAAAGCCACTGACTCACTGACTCACTCATCACGATTTCTCAAAAACTACCCAACGGATTGGAATGAAATTTGGTATGTAGCTTCCTCTAG
>JAGFPH010005084.1:0-19587 GCA_018207615.1 Philaenus spumarius
ACCTTAATTTTTCCCAGTTAATTAAATACCGGGTGTCCCACGAAGAGGTCCCTATTTTTACTTTCTCCCCCTATACCATAGTATATGGAGAAAGTATTGTATTCGTCAAAATTTTCGAGTTTGAGTTTTTGGTGGAAATATCCGTTTTGGGTCCCCCTGAACCTAAAAAAGTGGTTTTCGGAGTGATGTCTGTGTGTGTGTCTGTGTGTCTGTGTGTCTGTGTGGATGTTATCAGACCTAGAGCCTAAACCAGTCGTACGATTTTGATGAAATTTAGTATGGAGGTACTAATCCACGGTATCTCCAGGCGTTTTCTTCTTTTTTGTGAATTTTTAATTTTTAAGGGTAATTTTCCCATAAAAACCCTTAAAATAACGGAAATTAATTTTTTCTCAAAAACGGCTCTAACGATTTTGATTAAAATTGTATAGTTTATTAGGGACCTATAGTAATATAAACTGTAAAATTTTAATCAAAATCGTTCGAGCCGTTTTTGAGAAAAGTTGGTTTTTCCGTTATTTTATGGATTTTTATGGGGAAACAACTTTAATACAAAATCACCTCTCCTACCCCACCCTACAAGTCACCGTGACGTTTAATAATTTAAATATGTTTGTGAGAAAGTATGTGCCAGTTCCTGGTACCGTTTATTTTTAATATTGCCAAGATCTCCCACTTCTTCAACTAAACTAATAATTGAAATTATAAATGAAAGCAACATTTTCTGGCAATTTTTAATTAAATACACAATGAAATAATAAATATATCATTACATTATCTATATATATAAAACAAATTTGGGTTTGTAACACCACTTATAATTCAAAAACGGCTGAACTAATTTTTATAATCTTTGGTGTGTTGGATTTGTCTCCGCCCCGAATAGAAGAGTATTTTATTAAATGTAGGGAAAATACATAAATAAAATTAAAAACACTAAATAATTTTAGGTTATTCCTAGACTGATGAACTAACACAGCCATGTTAATTTAATGTATTTACATTCATTACCATACCAACCAATAAAATAAAATAACAGACACAACATCAGTTGATTCAAATGACTAATCTATATAATAAAAATGAAATTTTGTTCGTTGAGAAGCCCATCACTTGAAAACGGCCGGACTAATTTGGATATTTTCACTTTCTCGCTACACTCTAGTATAGAGAAAGTATAGTGATCGCAAAAATCAAACAAAGTCGATGTTGAAATTTTTGCGGAAATATCCGTTTTGGGACCCCCTGAGTTCAAAAAAGTAGTTTTTACAAAATGCCTGCCTGTATGTCAGTCTGTATGTCTGTGTGTCTGTAAGTCTGTATGTATACAAAGCTAGAGAGAAAACTATTCTATTGATTTCGAACAAATTGGCACCAAACACGTTAATTAGGCCTGTATAGATGCACAAAAAAAGGTGCAAAAGGTTCAAAATTTTTCAAAACCTTTTTTCGTGCATCTATACAGGTCTGATTGACGTGTTTGGTGCAAATTTGTTCGAAATCAATAGAATAGTTTTTTTTCTCTCTAGATAATCATAATAATATTTATTAGTTAATCTCTTACTTTAATAAATCACCTCTCCTACCCCACCTACTATTATGACGTCACAGTGAATCTGTTTAATAATTTAAATATGTTTGTGAGAAAGTATGTGAAACTTCCTGGTACCGTTTATTTTCCATGAACTAAAGACCATAACTCACGAAACAGCTGTTCTAATAAAATGCTTAGTAACACATGTTTGTTTACATTCATTACCATAGCAACTTTAATCAGCATAATCAGTTTATTATTCATCAAAACCAACAGCTTTTTTAGGTTAGATTGACCAACTTAAAGCAAACAAAAACAAAAATAAAATAAAATTGCTTTCTATATTTTTTAATTCAATTCAAACACTGGTTTTTACATATAATATACAAAACAACTGATTTGGATTACAAACTGAACATAATTTTAGGTCAGGCCTGCAATAAACAAAACTCGTTTATTTGAAACCTATTGGGCTAATTTAGAATCAGGTTAGTTACAATTCTTCACATCTATCAGTTCTTTTTTAGATTTGGTAAAAGCAAACAAAAGATTTACTGTATTATCTATAAAGAATTACAAACTGTAAATCTAAATTTGTGTAGTATAATCTTTCAAAAACCATTTTGCAATTCGATTAATTAAGTGCATGTAATGAAATGGAATAATTACCCTTTAAATTAAATTGAGCAATAGCGAAGCATTGCTGGGTCCACTAGTTTGTTTATAAATGAGCGTAGGCCCCTATGGTATGATGACATTATTAACTCTTCAGCTTTCTGACGTGTTTCCAAGCTTTTCTGCAGCTTTAGTTTTGTATCTGTCTAAAGTTTAAGAATTCTTGAAATAATTTTGCATATACATTAGTAAATTATTTGTGTTTGAAAGTATTTTGAGCAACGTCTTGACTTAGTATGCTTTGCTCTTAGTGCAGATTGTATGCATTTATTTTGTGTTTAAATTTATTTTGCCTTAGGAATTTAACTGTAGGGAAAAATAGTGATGGTTATATTGTTCAAATTTGAAAGTACAATTGATTTAAGAAGTTGTTTACAATGTATAGGTGGAACTGAAATATATATAATTTAGTTTCATAACAACTTGAATGTTTAAGTCCACAGTTTAAATAAAAACAACTAAAATCTCTAATGATTAGTTTTTAATAATTCTACAATTTCTCAGGTTTCTAATGCGCTGTGCAATTCAGTGATAATTGTTTATAAATAACTATTGAGCTTCACTTGTGAGAAGATAACATGATCAAATAAAAGAATTGCACAGAAAATCTTACAACTAATTCGTTTACTAACTCAAACGAGTTTCAATGTCGCCATCTTCAGTGATTCACGAGCTGCATAATCAATCTGTAACAGTTACAGGTGATTATTGTATCTCGTAAATGACGAGATTGTTACATAATCGTTAAAGTGTTTTTAGTTAGTAAACGTGTAAGTTGTGAGATTTAATTTTCAAGATATTTGTTTGTTAAAGTAATAGGCCAGTCGGTAAAGGTCAATTTAGACCAAAAGTACCAGTAATTTGCAATACGGCTGATTTTTTTTTATAAGTACATTAAAGTATGTAGATTAACATAAAAAAAAGTTTACCAGTCTATCGATTTCCCAAAGTCGAAAAAAAAATCGATTATCAATTTTTTTCGATTATCCTTAATATTTCGAGCTGGGATGAAAATAGAGGAAAATAAAAAATACCACCGTGTAGGGGAGGTATTTTTCAACAAAAAAGGTCATATGTATTTATTTCGTCCGATCAATGGTTTGTCTGGAAAAAATTCGATAATGCAGGTATGTATTTTGAAGCAGGGGAAATCACTAAAAGGGGACATCTTATTCATATATAAAGCGTTGGCTCATTCTAAATTGTCCGAATTTTAATATATCGAATTGAAACTTGACATAGGAGTTAAAATATATATTTTAAACATTTATGCTGAGTCTCAGCTTGTTATCTTGAAAATTACCCGATCTAGAGCCACTTGGCTTATTAATGGGTTTCTCGATTTTAGGAGTACCGGACCCACCAATTCATTTTAAACAGCTCCAGTTTAGAAATTTTTAAAAATATCAACCTGAAAGTTTTTTTACAAGTTAAATATATATATTCAAACAAGTTCAAGGAGTATAAACCTTTTTCATTATTTACTTTTAAAAGCACAAGTAAATTATAAAAGTATCATTTTAGACCTTTTTAGATTTTTCATCAAAATTTTTGAGTGGATCAGCTGCAGATTAGTCATTTTTTTAAATATAGTTTTTAAAATAAGTATAGCAAAAAACAATTGTATTTTTAACTTCTGTACAAATTTTTAAATCAATATGTTCAAAAATGTCGAAAATGGAGTCGTTGAATCCAAAAGTGTTATAGTTAAAACGAGATAGGTAAAACAGAAGACTATTTTCAAGCGCCTCGTTTTTAAAAATAACAAAAAAATATTCATACTTACTAAGAATATTTATACTGGTGTACTCAACTTGTAAAACAAATTTGGTGTTGATTTTCCAAAAATTGACGAAACTGGAATAGATTGAAATTAGTTCGTGCGTCCGGTACTCCTAAAGTCGATAATCGAAATCGACTCCTAGATCGGGTCATTTTCAAGATAACAAGCTGAGACTCAGCATAAATGTTTAAAATATATATTTTAACTCCTTTGTCAAGTTTCAATTCGATATATTAAAATTCGGCCAATTTAGAATGAGCCAACGCTTTATATATGAATAAGATGTTCCCTTTTAGTGATTTCCCCTGCTGCAAAATACATACCTGCATTATCGAATTTTTTCCAGACAAACCATTGCTCGGACGAAATAAATACATATGTCCTTTTTTGTTGAAAAATACCTCCCCTACACGGGGGTATTTTTTTATTTTCCTCTATCTTCATTCCAGCTCGAAATATTAAGGATAATCGAAAACAAAATGATAATCGATTTTTTTTTCGACTTTGGTAAACTTTTTTTTATGTTAATCTGCATTCTTTAATGTACTTATAAAAAAAATTCAGCCGTATTGCAAATTACTGGTAGTTGTAACCTATACCGACTGGGCTATTATCAAATAGTTTGAGAAAGCTTAGAAAGACTTTTTGGTTTTCAGTGACAAAATTTAAATCAATGATGGTAAACTAACAGAATTGATTTAAAAATTAAATATGAGGACTTATTTATTCTAAAGTTTAAGAAGGTTTGTTAGTTTTAATTGAGACATTTGTTTACATAATGTGCTATGACCAGACATTTTAAAGAAAAAAAACATGATGAATATCCAGGTAACTTATCTAATAGTTTAAGAAGTCTTAGATTTTTTTTAGTTTTCAATTAAACTTTTTCTAAACAATTATTGCCAAACTAAATATTATAATATTGTAATACCAGTAACTTACATCAATGTAACCAATTATTAACAATAGTTGACCGAGGGAAGCGATGTCTCCGTTTTAACTCGACCGTTCGGCATTTCGTCTGTGTGTCTAGCCATGTGTATATAAAGTGTTTACCATTTTAATTTTTAACCTTTTAAATAAAATAAAAATGCTGGCCGCACCGTTTCTCTCAGTGTAAGCTTTTTTCCAAAGCCAGTTTGTGGCTTAACCATAAGTCGAATTTAAAAACTAATGACATTTTGCTAGTAGCAAATTTGATTTTCAATAAAATTGTATTCTTGATTTTTTCCGTATCTCTAACGGTAAGCCCACAAAATGGCCGTAAACTTCAAATTTGTTAAAAATCGTCAAAGTTTTTGTATTTCAACCATGTTTTTATACGTTTATTCTAAACCAATTCAAAAGTGTTCAATAGCTTTTTTGTAGATAAAGGTTCAAAGAATGCATATATGCCTGTAAAAAAGTGATTGAAGTAAAATTAACAAAGTTATTAGCTCAAGAAACATTTATTGGTTATTAGCATGTTCAGTAAAGAAAGGAAAAGGTTCAACTTTAGGTCTACATTAAAAGTAGTAAAAATTATTGTAATTTTTTCATAAATGTAAAAGAGTTTCGTAATTTACTTCTAAATAGAATTTCATACAAATATTTATCAATTTCAAATTTCTTATTTTGAAAACATCAGTTTTTACGTTCCTACTACTAGACTGCTAACAAAACTAGGCCTGTTTTGAATAGTAATTTAGGAATATATCCTTTGCCCAAAAATGACATATAATAATAAGAAAGTGTAGAGGATAAGAAAGTGTAGAGAATAAATCAAAGAATTAAACTGAATACTTATTAATTATCATTGTACATTTCATAAGAGTATTTGACTTAGCTTCATTTGAATTACAAAATGAGATGAAACAAATATGAAACACCTCGGCGATAAAGGACATACAAAAAATGACCGTTGGACATCGTGGGAAGTGTAGGTACATGGGTTGAGAATAAAGTTGAGGTTACTTCACGACGTTTTAACATCGTTTGTTTTCATTATTTTCAATATTTTAATATGGTATGTGATATGGAAGTTATTGAACTGTAAATACATTGATAAGTTTTAGTTATTTAAGTATGTAAATATTTAATTCTATGTTGTCCCTCTATAACGTGATATTTTTAGCTATCTTACGCATTATAAACCTAAATAAAACACAATGTCTCTAAAAGAAAATCTTTAGCAGTTAAAGCTCAAGAAAAGGAAAAAACTAGAACTAGAAATCCCGGAATCGCGGGAATTGCAAAATAATGTTTCATTTGCTAAACCTTGTGCTTACTTCCTTACTGGCAAACTATTTTTAACCTAAGCTCAAAACCACATTTGTTATTTCAACGAGCGAGGTCTACTGTTCACAGAACTACTAGTATAATAGTTTTACAACCAACAGTGTTCTCAATACATTAATAAATATTATACACAAAGTGTTCTCTGAAACAAATGTAGTACACAACAGAACTATATTGAAATGTTACCTAATGGCTTTCGGGTATTTCAGTTTTTATTTTATGAGGTCGTTATTAACAATAGAGTGCACACAGCAAATTGTATTAACAAAGGTAAATTGCATTTGATAACATATTACATTTCTGCGAAACCTAAACTGATAACGCTTTCTTGTTATTAATACTGTTATTCAACATTTTAAATATTTTATTATTAACAAACTCTTATTGTAATTGTACCTTCTTCCAATTTCTCGCAAATGAATTGAACATATTTTTTTGTTAATTCAATGACTTTGCTTTGGTGCGTTTACATCAACAGGTATACAAACGCTTCCTCAATTAGGTAAAAGCCACCAGGGAAGACGAGAAGTGTGCCGTGATATTGCGTATTATGTTGTCAAACACAGCTCCCTTTATCAATCAACAATGTGACGTCACGCTCCGGCGTACAGTAAATATTCATGTACTTAGCTGAAAGTAAATTGCTTGTTAGGCAGAAACAAAGTTGTAGTAGTATAAGGGGTGCTTCAGTAGAAACCCTTAGATAAGCAATATTATTATGAAAAGTCTAGTAGACCTTTAAATGGTGTACGCCCATACTAAGCACGTGCTATTTGATTGTTCTGGTCTCATTCAACAGAGTCCACTTAACCCGTGAATCAAAAGAAGCTCATAGATGCTAACGTTGGTTAGTTCTGATTTGTTACCTATATTTTATTTATAGGGGGGTTAAAAAATTCAAATTATCGAATTTTAGAGACGGTGGAGAGGAGGTGTTTCTATTACGGGAAGCATTTATGAATGCTGTTTCGCCATGTTCCCATCTTGAATTTTAGTTCGGTATTCCATTAACTATACTTTATTTATGAATGACTTCTACATTGTTATTTTTATTTTGTAATGATTTTTTTGCTTACACACTACCTTAGCAAGGGTTAATTTAAGTAAATTAATAAACGGTACCAGGAACTGGCACATACTTTCTCACAAACATATTTAAATTATTAAACGTCACGGTGACTTGTAGGGTGGGGTAGGAGAGGTGATTTTGTATTAAAGTTGTTTTCCCATAAAAATCCATAAAATAACGGAAAAACCAACTTTTCTCAAAAACGGCTCAAACGATTTTGATTAAAATTTTACAGTTTATAGTACTATAGGTCCCTAATAAACTAAAAAAAATTAATAAAAATCGTTAAAGCCGTTTTTGAGAAAAGTTGATTTTCCGTTATTTTAAGGGTTTTTATGGGAAAATTACCCTTAAAAATAAAAAATTCACAAAAATGAAAACGCCTGGAGATACAGTGGATTAGTACCTCCATACCAAATTTCATCAAAATCGGACGATTGGTTTAGGCTCTAGGTCTGATAACATCCACACAGACACACAGACACACACACAGACATCACTCCGAAAACCACTTTTTTAGGTTCAGGGGGGCCCAAAACGGATATTTCCACCAAAAACTCAAACTCGAAAATTTTGACGAATACAATACTTTCTCCATATACTATGGTATATGGGGAGAAAGTAAAAAATCCATCCTGATCACACTAGATATTGGTCGATGCAGTACCATAACATCGACCAATATTTGGTGTGTTCAGGGTGGAACAGTTTGTAGAGCGTTGCCTTGGAATTGTAAAGTTCTTGGGTTCGAATCCAGGTCTTGGTCTATGTTTATTCATTTCTAATTATCTACATTGTTTAGTGTATCGTTGACTTCTTCTATAAACTAATGTTTGCAAAGAAAGACATTTTAATATTGATGTGTTTTTTCGGGTTACAAGAATGACGCATACGACTCAGAGATAATTGTTTGTCAAAGTACTAATAAAAACCAAAGTAACATCGAAACGCAATCACTCAATCCTTATGTACTCTGGACATGGAATATAGTGGCGCCCAGCCGTCTATAATTACATGATATGATTGGTGTCCCTTGATAATGTCATGTAATCGCTTTTGACATGCGAAAATTCCACTGCAACAAAAACTGTTTTAATTTCGACTTTAACAGAACTGTTTCTTTACATTTCAATGTTGCACTTATTTTGAATCCTTAAATATGATCTTACTTCATAAATTATTATGGGCTGTGAGTGCTTAATCCGCTCATCAACCCCGCGACTCGTAACGAAGCAACTGGCAACATATTATGGTATTGTATAACGTGATATTTTCACTGAAACGACTATTGATTAGGACAGAGGCACTTAAGACAAGGATTGTGGGATGTGCGGTATCCTAGATCCTGACGCATGCGCAGTAGAGCCAGGTTTTTATGAGTAAGTAGCGTGTATTCTTTAACAAAATAAATCTATAAAAACCTAACCTAAAAAACCCCGCTTTCCAAAAGAAATCCAGAAACCACTATTTTCATTTTTTAATGACAAACGTAAAGTTTTTTTTTTTATTATTTCTGTAACTTAAAGATAACCGAGTTATTGGGTAAAAATTAAATAATTAGTATATTTTATTATGGACAACTACTAAAATACAAAATTTAGCGGTTTTAAAGATATTTCTCATTCAAAATTTTTAACAGCCGCCATTTTGAAAATATAGGAAAAAATGTTTGGGTTTTTTGTCCATGGGTAAAATATGTCATACCAAATATGTATCCAAAATTGGAGTTTAATATATTTCCTACAGCCAAAAATATTTAGTATTTAAAAAAAATATGGATATCTGGAAAACGAAGGATTTCCGAACCTGAGTTTATACGAATACTAGCTGACCCGTACGGCGTTGCCCGTGGTGGTTGGTATTTTCAGTCTTTTTAACGTAATTGTATTCTTTTTAAGTGTTCAGTCAGTGAGTGGTATTTGGCTTTTAGATATATAGATCTCAAATAATAAAAGCACTATTGTCATAATAATAAAAGATCTGAAATTATAATTTTAGTAACTTTGATCCCGCCAAACCTCTCCTAAAATTTCGAAATTTTTCAAACACTTTATTAGCGAGCGCCTATGGCCCTAGAAGAAGCTACATACCAAATTTCATTCCAATCCGTTTGGTAGTTTTTGAGAAATCGTGATGACTCAGTGAGTCAGTGAGTCAGTGAGTCAGTGGGTTTTCGCTTTTATATATATAGATGTATCTCTATTTTCCATAGTAGAACACGTCCTAAGGTTTATCCGTTTATTCCTGAATCACTCTGTACATAGATGACAGCACCATCTGTTTCTCACTTCTAATTCGGGTAAAAATTATTGTTAAACTAGTATGCCCCGTGAAAAATCACAGGCTGATTAATTAGATACACATCAGAAATACATCGTTTAAAAAACAAACTATTTAAACAACATTATGACCTACTTATCTAGGCCTACTATGCTGACGGGGATTTTTAACTCGGTAAATGTGTACTGAGGATTATAAAACTGTAGGCCTATTTCTTAAACATTTTGTTTTACATACGTTATTATATATTTAAAGAAAGATACATATAATATCTTTTAAAAGCTTTGTATTTCATATTAATAGATCAAATGATTTAGAAGTTATTAATATTATAGTGGCAAAATTAATAATCGAATATGTTTATGTGTTATACGAAGATGTATTAATGTTTCCTGAAGTTAAACGAATAGTTATATTTTCTTTAAATTTGTATAAATAAATATATTGATGATAAAAGGTTGTATTTAGGCCTATATAAAGTTTACAACCTCAAAGCAAATATTATAAGGTATAATACAGGATACATTAGTTATAATCTTATATTTAAAAAATCAATTTCACAAGAAATTATAACGATTGAAGTTGTAAACATAATCCTAAACTATAATCTAAACTGGTTTTGTTTAAGTATCACGGATGATGGGTGAAATCAGCTCTTATATTATATGTTACTCATGTACGTAAGTACGTATGTATGTACAGTCGCTTTTATCGGAGTTGATATTTTACCAATGCATTTTGTTTATAATTTTCAGAAGATGTAATTTATTTTGTATTTTATAAGAACAAAGTCAGTCACTTGTCTGTCCGACCTATAAATTTTATAGTAGAAATTTACTTTAACTTAACTCTGCATATTGCATCTAGTCACATTTCTGTAGATGTGTTATCTTGTCAAGGTAAAAGTTTGTCTGTCCTGATATACTATAAAAACAAATACTATAATCTATGTAATATATATATATATATATATATATAAACTATATATATTGTAATATATATATAAATTATGAGGTAAGCGAGTCAATTTATTTTGACAAACATTACTTCGCTATTACTACGGCTCATTACAAGAAGATTGAGATATTGGATATATATAAAACTTATATCTACATTTCACAATATATTATATAAAATATTAATAATTTATTGTGTATAAAATGCGGTAAATTTGCTATAAAAAATCGTATTCACTGCTCTTGCAAAGTATGGTCATGCAATGCTTAAAAATATTTCTCAATATTTTTAAACGTTTTTAACTTACATAAATTTATTAAATTTTTAGCACTTATAATTTATTGTCAGAATAATATCTGTTTACCTGTTAGAGAGCTTTATTTGATGTATTTTGATTTAAGTGTACTTCATTTGTGTAGCTTGTAGCAGACTGTTTTTATTGTTCCACTACTTAATTGTTTATGATCAAATGTTTTAGCGTATCATCTAAGGCATTATTATCGAATTTCCATAGGGAAAATGAGCAGCTGTTGCAGTGACTCTACAATGAGACATAAGTTTTGGAGTGGTCAATGAGCACGGAATAAGTTCCCCAGTACACATTTACGAGTGTCATTCCACATTAGTATGTATAATATGACTATATACCTATACAGGGCTTCACAAATAAACTTTAGCTGCTATTGTATACGGCTATTGTATAAAATTGTATACCTACGATCAAAATAATTTTAAAATTATCAATAACTTTTTTGTCGAATTCTGCATTGTTTAGTAGCAATACATTTTTTTTTTACAAAACCTTACTGTATCTCGAGAGCAATGGTTAAAATATTTGGTATAATTATTTCGTATGGTACGATTTACAAATGTACCAAACAAAAAGAATTTCTTGATATTATGTTCAAAAAGGCGGCCGTTATAAATTTTTAACGCGAAATACCTTGAAAAATTTTAAATTTACGAAAAATGTAAAAGAGATAAAACAATTAATTTTTTACTACAAACAAAACTTTTTGGTCGTTTCTGAAGGTGAAAGGATAACCGAGTTTTTTATATTTTTTGTCTAAAAAATATAGGCTATTATTTTACACATTTTGTTTTTATAGCCCTTCTAGTTCCACCAAAATTTATGAAATCGTAAAATACCATAAAAGTACCCGCCTCAAAACCACGTGGGGAATTTTACTGTATGAACAGTTTCGAAGGCAGGGTGGCGGGATGAATACTCGCGAAACGCAGTACATAATGAAGGTTAAGTTGCAGCTAGTGAGTCGAAGCTAAAAGCAGAAGTGCAAACAAGTTTCACTGTTATATTTCGTACACACAATCAGCTGTGCAGCACCTTTGTGAGTAGATCAATTATCCAAATGGTTGGTTGAAACCCCAAAACATACAAACTTAACTTTAGAAATTCGTTCAACTCACCTTAGCGGTTCTGTTGCATGGTCGAATTATTCCTATTTCTGCTATCTTTATTCGTATAACCTTTGAAAATAAAAATAAAATATATATATATTAGCTTTTATTCGAAAATTAGATACAATCTAGTTTTAGATTATTATAACGTTTAACATATACGTTAACGTTGGTATATACGTTTAACATATACGTTAATGTGGATATATACGTTTAACATATTCGTTAACGTTGGTATATACGTTTAACATATACGTTAACGTGGATATATACGTTTAACATATGCGTTAACGTGGATATATACGTTTAAAATATACGTTGGCGTGGATATATACGTTTAACATATACGTTAACGTGGATATATATACGTTTAACATATTCGTTAACGTGGATATATACGTTTAACATATTCTTTAACGTTGGTATATACGTTTAACATATACGTTAACGTGGATATATACGTTTAACATATACGTTAACGTGGATATACACGTTTAACAAATGCGTTAATGTGGATATATACGTTTAACATATTCAGCTTACTATTTTTAGAAATGGTATTTATCTAGTGTACAATGTTTAATAATTCTGCCACGTAAACTTATATCTGTTGTCGTCCGTGTGTTGTTTTTTTTATTTATACTTAACAATATTTTGTTCAAAGCTTTTAAATCACAAATACACATGTTCTGTAAATTGTATAAGACAGATGTTGTTTCTTATTTTATTGAAAGAGACATATGTCCTACCTTGCAGTTCGTAATGGCTTACAACAAACTCTGAGGATTTACATAATGCTTTAGAAATAGAACTTAAAGATTTCCCTTGGGAAGAGGATCTAGATGTTTGTTTTACTGCACTGGTCGTTTAAGATTTCCTATAGGAATTGAGACGAAATACAATCAAGTGACAAAATTTGTAAATATCGGTTATTGTTTTTTATTGTTTTTAGTTATTAAAATAATAAAAACCCACGACACTATTAGTTGACGATTTTTGTTTTAATATTACAATTTGTTATTATATATTTAAGTCAGAATCGATAAAGGCAAGCTCTAAACACTGTCGATAAAGATAGTGAAAGAAACACTAAATGATGTTTGAAATAATAATTAGTTATATTAAAACATGTAACAAAATTAGTTGAACTATGTAAATAGGAAAGTTGTGTTATTTCACACTTGCTCACTCATATGGTGAGATCTAAGGTCGTAAGTGTCATACAAGTACCGATCATGGTCCACTGCACAAGTTTTGTGGTGTCATTAAAACAATATATATACAATATATAGTATATGTGCGTGTGTGTGTTTGCACTCTAACGGAAGTATTTTACGTTTTATTGGCTATAAATTTGGTACACTCGTTAGTTTTCTAAAAAAAACGTCCTACTACCAGAAGCACGTTTTTGACTGGGAGCATTTTTAAAGATTTTCTGTAATAGAATTAAACCTTTTTTTGGTTTTGTATAAGAAAATAAACATAGGAGATTATTCTGCAAATTTTGTTTTTGTTTACACTGGCTTGTATACTGTCTGGTCTTCTCCAAAATCGATCAAAACAAAAAACAACAAAAGTACCCAGTTCAAAACAACGTGAGAGCAGCTTCTGATATAAGGACGACGACTGGGAAATAAATTCCTCTTGTTCGCTGCGAGCGAATCAAAACTAACCATCAGCGGTCGCAAGGTCAAGGTTCAAACTGGCAAAATATAGTTTTCGGAACGAAGTGAGCCAAAGCTGGATTTTGAGGTGCAAACAAAGGTGATTTCACTTAAAATAAGTTATTTTCTTTTTTTTTAGTGTTTTTTTTTTTCAATAACTGTTAAATTTAAATAAATTATTTAAAAAATAAATCTTCTTATATTTATTTATTGTCTAGCAAAATTGTTTTTGAATCTTAAGTTGCTTATTTTTTCTAAGTTATTTCATTGCATTAATAATGTTAATTAACAAAGTTTAGGGAGTTAATTACAATTACAATTATTTATTCACGGTTTAAAAGGAAACTTTTAAAGACGCAAAAGAATTATAGTATTACGCGATGCGCCTTTTCTTTGATTAATTTGACCCAAGATCATCTAAGTAACTATTACCAAAAAACTGATTTAGGTATTAAAAAATGGATTTGAGAATCGTTTTTCGACAAATTTTAAATTATAATCATGTATTGCACGACTACCTTGCCATTTAAGAAAATGAAGTGCACTCCAAGATTTCGTATGTAAGATGCCGGGGGAAGGGGGAAATGCAAACTCACCAAAAAGTGGTTCTTTTATGGCTGTGAATAACTGCGTTTATTTATTTCTCATATGACACGTACACTTTGAGATATTAGTCCATTTGCAGACTTTTCATCCACCTGTATCTTATATATAAAATTCTCGTGTCACAATGTTCGTTCCCGTACTCCTCCGAAACGGCTTGACCGATTCTCATGAAATTTTGTGAGTATATTGAGTAGGTCTGAGAATCGGCTAACATCTATTTTTCATACCCCTTAGTGATAAGGGCTACGCCCCAGTGGCCCTCAAAGTTTCAATGTTAATCTTATGGAAGGTCAATCGTCAATCTTAAGGAAGAAGAAGAAAGATTTCTTTTGATTTTATCATGGGCACAAAAAACAGCTGTTCGTATGAAAATCATAAAACAGCTGATTTTGATCAACAACTGATTTGGATCAAAAACTGAATATAATTTTAGGTTAGGCCTACAATGAACATTTTTTTTTTACAATGAACTAAAACACTTGGGCTAATTATTAGTATCAGGTTGATTTGTCTATCCGTGCAAAGCCGGGTCGGGCCAGCTAGTAAATATATATTATGTATAAAGATATATTAGCCTACAATTTTTATTCATACCCAAAAACTTGTTCTGGGGACCATGATTGGTTCGCATTGACCGATCCCTACCTTAAATCTCAGCTAAGAGTAACAAATAGATAATCTTTCATATGGAAATTCGCTAAAAAATAATATAATACACATTATTATAATACACCGTGTATTGACAATTTTTGTTAAACAAAATTTATAAAAATTAATCGAAGAATAAACTTTATTGTTGAAACAAACTAAATTCGGTAACTTTCCGTTCGATTATTTACAATTTATAGAAAGAACGCAATTAAATAATAAGTTTCCACTGAGTAGCCTACAAGTTAGTGTGTACTTCTATAAAGTCTGTACAAGGCCACTCACAAGCTCCTGTTAATCATAGAGTAAAATTTTTTACAACTAGTTAATTGTTTCTAATGCTTCTATAGCATGCAAACTTTCAATTGATGATGTCTTTTTAAATAACTTAAAGCCGAGTTTGCATTGATTTGATTATAAACCATCAATGGTCGATTTTAATTGTAATCTTCAATATTTAAGTACAGTTATAGTCTGCTGTTAACTTCAGTTATGATTTTGAACCATACGATTTAGTAACATTCGAAAATATTTAATTCATAAATTGGTGTTTACATTGATCTAAGTAGCATTTAACAAACAAAATGTATTTAAGTTATATCTCTATTCTAGATCAATCAGCCTCGTTGTACAGTTAATATTTTATTTAGTAATGCACAATGACTTTGTTCAATCAGTTAACAAGGTCAATTTGAATGATCAGTTTTTAACGTTTAACCTTTAAAATTTAACATCTAAAACAATTGGTACCGATTTTGAATTGGGTCCAAGTTATTTACCTGCAAATAATAAACAGTTGTCATAAATGCAAGTGTATTTTTTCAATGCATTTTAAATTCTGTTATACAAATGAAATCGTTGTTCTCAGTCATGTCTAAATACAACCACAAAAGATTTTTTGTAACATGTTTTACTACTAGGCGTGTAAACAGTGACCTCGCGAAAAAATTTAATATCTGCTCTTTATTGCAGATTATTATGAAAATGGTTTTTGCCTAATAGGAATGATTCTCGAATCATATATAAGTAATGTAATACAAATTTAATGTTAGGGAGATATGAAACTGGGATGGATGCAGGTATACATTAATCGTTTTAATCCAATAATTAATTTAAAAAATCTGTCACATACGGTAATTATTTTTCATCCGTTTATTCAAATCACAATGGAAACTTTTCGGAATATAAATGTGTCTTTTCATAAACCTTTTTCGCCTCAGTTCACATTGTCCTCTTGTAATATCGACTACATAAGTAATATTGCAAATTGTAAATCTCTATTCCAAGAAACGGCAAGATTCGATAAAATTCGAGATAGACATAAATATGACAGAAAATTCCCAAATATATACAGAACCTACTATACAATAATTTATCAATTTATTCATTTCCGATTTTCGTTTCCCTTAAACATCCTTGCAACTACGTTGAATATGAATCAAGAAATATATATTATTGCACATTTAGTTGAACATGTCTTCAAAGAAATTTTATGTAAAACTAGCAGACCCGTGCGAATATTTCGCAAGTTCGGAGTAGGCCTACATTTACCTGATTTAACACGTTGATTTAATTCAGTTAATGAAGTTTATCTATTTAGATTGGTTTATAAATAAGAGTTTCCCTATACAATCTTACAGTGTAAACAATCTAACTAACAGCTGTCATGCTAGTAGTTAAACAGATGGTTAATAGATGGCGCCTTTCATTAGGAACATACAAAGTATAATATAAAAGTATTTTAATAAATTTTTGTTATTAAAACATGAATTTTAAGCTGTTTGTCTATTTTTTGTTAATAGAGAAAAACATAAGCTTTAAAATTATGTTTGAAAAATTAATTTTGATGAAGAATTAAGGGAGCTACCTCTGAGTGACAAAAAAAAAACACCTTTGAGGCAGCTCTCCAGCTGGGTATTGTTATCATCAGTGTTGCCAACGCCAGGAAAATATCCCTACAACTTACTTGATCTTACATCACTGTTACTTTCGGGTTATTTATTTTTTTTTTTTTTACTTTTTCGTATAATTGTATTTTGTATATTTTTCCGGTGTAGCGGTTAAGGAAAGCTTTAAAATGATGCCTCATTCATGTAATTTAATGATGTATTAAGGAAGTTATGGCGTACCGACAATAAAATGGCCTTGAGAAATAATATATTATGTGATTTTAAGAAAAGTGAACAACGTGTTTCTAAATGACAAAGAAACAAACAGATGTTTTATGGACGAAAGGTCGGTATAAAATTGATTATGGGCCTACTCCTAAATCGAAAGGTTCAAGTGCTTTTGTACTACTTTTCTACTTTAGCTTATAGTTAATTTTATGTGTATAATGTTTAGTAAAATTGATTGTCTTCAAGAAATTAAATTTAGTACTTATTATATTTATGTATTCCTTATATGTATAATTTTGATTAAACTAAATTGGTAAATAATACTAAAATATATTTGGTTCACTTTTTTCCCTGTAAGCTGTATCACTTTTCATTTCGATTGTTTCTTTAGATTAAGGTCATTTACAGGTTACAATTTTATAATTTATTTTGAAAGAATTGTTTATGCTTTATTACAATTTGTTTAACATTTAGTTTTATTTTATTACAGAAAGGAAAATGGAATATTAGGACGAATTTTAATATTGAAAACATTTGAAAAATAAAATAAAAGTAAATGATTCATGTTAACGAACGATTTGAGTAATATATACTTATTTAGAATTATTATAGTAATATTTAAATGGCTGATTTTTATACAAATCCCTACATGTAGTTTTTCCTGACTTCAATGTACGTTTATGGCAAATTTGAAGAAAATCGAAGAACGCGTTTCGATCATGTAACAGACATGAAATGCCTCCGTCAATAATTCTGTATATTTACATTTCATTGTCCAATCAGTAATTACCATTATCATATTACTTTATTAAAAGAACATTTCCTTTACAACTTTGGGTTTGCGAAGTATTTATTAAGTCTACAGTATCAATTACATAAAATATACTGTATATTAGGTACATGTGTTAATGTTATGAATGCCTGGATAATAATGATTTTCTGAACTTTAACTGTACAACTGAATTTTTTAGGTCTCGAAGATTTAATTTACTGCAACAGAAATGTTTGTTATTGAATTATTTATTAAAGTTATAGAAAACGAATTGTTTGAAAAAAATCTAAATATGTAATTGCTCAAGTTTGCTGTATCCTTTGTTCCGTTAAAATCTAATTTAGTTATAAATTATTATTAGTTATTTTTTTATACATGTTTTTTAATGTACTATGTGAGAGTTTTGTTTTCTTGGAAGATTGTTTAGTTCCTATTCAACCATAATTTTACTGCTACAACAAACCAAACATAAATATTTTACAACAAAATTTATTTTAAATTAAATTCTGACACTTGTCTTATGTAAATAAAGTTATAAAGGAAGTGCGGTTAGTGCGCTATGCTTATAGTATTATATTTAGAAATGCGTTCAACTCACCTCAGCGGTTCTGTTGCATGGTCGAATTATTCCTATTTCTGCTATCTTTATTTGTATAACATTTGAAAATAAAAATAAAATATATATATATATTAGCTTTTATTCGAAAATTAGATACAATCTAGTTTTAGATTATTATAACGTTTAACATATACGTTAACGTTGGTATATAGGTTTAACATATACGTTAATGTGGATATATACGTTTAACATATACAGCTTACTATTTTTAGAAATGGTATTTATCTAATGTACAATGTTTAATAATTCTGCCACGTAAACTTATATCTGTTGCCGTCAGTGTGTTGTTTTTTTTATTTATACTTAACAATATTTTGTTCAAAGCTTTTAAATCACAAATACACATGTTCTGTAAATTGTATAAGACAGATGTTGTTTCTTATTTT
Source organism: Philaenus spumarius (assembly GCA_018207615.1). Taxonomy (NCBI): domain Eukaryota; kingdom Metazoa; phylum Arthropoda; class Insecta; order Hemiptera; family Aphrophoridae; genus Philaenus; species Philaenus spumarius. The sequence goes on from JAGFPH010005084.1 coordinate 18,807, forward strand.
ATTGAAAGAGACATATGTCCTACCTTGCAGTTCCTAAAGGCTTACAACAAACTCTGAGGATTTACATAATGCTTTAGAAATAGAACTTAAAGATTTCCCTTGGGAAGAGGATCTAGATGTTTGTTTTACTGCACTGGTCGTTTAAGATTTCCTATAGGAATTGAGACGAAATACAATCAAGTGACAACATTTGTAAATATCTGTTATTGTTTTTAATTATTAAAAGAATAAAAACCCACGACACTATTATTTGACGATTTTTTTTTTAATATTACAATTTGTTATTATATATTTAAGTCAGAATCGATAAAGGCAAGCTCTAAACATTATCGATAAAGATAGTGAAAGAAACACTAAATGATGTTTGAAATAATAATTAGTTATATTAAAACATGTAACAAAATTAGTTGAACTATGTAAATAGGAAAGTTGTGTTATTTCACACTTGCTCACTCATATGGTGAGATCTAAGGTCGTAAGTGTCATACAAGTACCGATCATGGTCCACTGCACAAGTTTTGTGGTGTCATTAAAACAATATATATACAATATATAGTAGCCTATATGTGTGTGTGTGTGTTTGCACTCTAACGGAAGTATTTTACGTTTTATTGGCTATAAATTTGGTACACTCGTTAGTTTTCTAAAAAAAACGTCCTACTACCAGAAGCACGTTTTTGACTGGGAGCATTTTTAAAGATTTTCTGTAATAGAATTAAACCTTTTTTTGGTTTTGTATAAGAAAATAAACATAGGAGATTATTCTGCAAATTTTGTTTTT
>JAGFPH010005084.1:26354-61275 GCA_018207615.1 Philaenus spumarius
TGCATATTGGTGTTTCGAGCATAAGTATCCAATGTTAATTCTATACCCTGATCCAATCTGTACACGCCAAGTGCAGCGATACCCAGTCACAAAGTACTCCTGTTAAACATAGGGTAAAGGTTTTTACATGAGGTAATTGTTTCTAACGCGTCCATAACATGCAAACTTTCAATTGAAGAAATCTTGGTGTATAATTTACACGCAATGATGTCTTTACATTTATTTAAATATAAAGCACAAAGGGGTGTTTTATAAAATATGTTGTCGCCAATCAAGTAAATGTAAAATTAATCTGCTTTAAAGTACAGTTATTTTTGTTAGTAAATCGCGTTGACAGTCTGATTTACAAACTAGGTATAAGTTTATGAATTAATTCTCCAAAACTATCAGGTAGTGCCTCCAAGTTGTATTATATTGTATAGAAAACATAACTAGAAATAGTTTTACTTAGAAAATGTCCAGTTATAAATAGTCAAGAACCTTTTAAAGTAATTCAAGATCTAGTTCCAAAAACTATTTGCTATAGAACCTAAGAAAAATATTTTGTATACTGTCTGTTAATACAGACTGGTGAAACGCTTGCAGCATAAATAAACTGGCAGCTTTAAATCAAAGGAAATATATTTAAAAATAATAACCACACACTAATTCTTACACAAACATACTTTTAACAACTAAAAGCTTTTCAACGACAAAGTAAAATTTTTACAAGTAGCAACTTTTAACTAATTTAACCTAGGACTAAGCTACATATGTATACCTCTCTACAAGAGGGAGCGCGGTCTTAGTTTCTAAACAACCAATAGAGTTATCGTAACTACAACAAGAAAAGTGAAATATCAAACTGAGTAGGAGAGAGAGGGAGGGATATATTACAGCATGTTGTTCGATGAGTATATATAACAGTTATTTACAATTATTGAATAATACGTCTGATCAATAATTATAATCATGCAAATAATGTCAGCAATTATTTAGCATATAATTGATACTAAAAAAAGTGTGAATCAAAACTAAAATAGGTAAGATAACATACAAAAATCACATGCAAAATAATAATAGTTCGATCACGTAGCTGAACCGCTGACGTTTGTAGAGTGAATTTTAAAAATTAAATATACATGTTTTCAGGATTTCAACGAATTACAATATTTTGGAAATTTGTCTACTTACGAGTTGTAGAATTTGTAAAACAGCCTCCAACAACTGAGAAAAAACTCGCTTTATGAGTTGGCACCTAGACTTTGTGATGTGCTTCGCTCGCAGGGGTTTGAATCCCGACCGCCAGCCTCTTAACAGAATCTGACCAACGATAAATTCCCCCGAGTGGATTTGAACCATGTACTTTTATTGTATTTTACTTTTTGATTGATTCCGGGGAATTAAACGAGCCATAAGACCGTGTAAAAAAACTAAATGTGTGTAATAATCTCTTGTATTTACTTTTTTACATAAAACAAAAAACAAATTTCTTTTTAATACAAAAATCCCCCAAAAAATATTCCTGAAAAAAAAAAACTGAACCTACGGTCGTTAGATATGTTTGGCTAACGTACTCGTCTGAACCACTTATACAACCAACTTGTGTACCAAATTTTGATCAATCGGACTTAAACTGTGACCGTTAGAGTGGGAAAACGTATATACAGTACATACACATCCGGTATGTAATGGCTCCAGAAAACGTGTCCTGGAAACCTTGATCGGTGAACATTTACTACTTCCGACCTTTGGTCTCACCATAAGAGTCAATGCAAAAGCTCATCTTTCCTATGGTAATTCTATAATAATAACAGCTATAAGTTAGTTTAACTTAAGCTCTGTAAGTGTAGTTTGTAGTCTTAGTTGAATTAACTTGGTTGTTCAGAAACTAAGATCATGTCCAGTCTTGTAGAGTTTTATAACTATGCAGCTTTGTCCTTGGTTGAATTAGTTATAAGTTGTGACACTTGTAATTTGCCGTTGAAATACGTTGGATTATTAATCGTACCTGTGTGACAATTACTGTACTGTTATTGTTTTTTAAACAATTCCCTTTCACTCGTCAAGCTCAAAGCTTACTATCAGTAATATATTACAAAAGTTATTTATAGTCACGATAATAAATTCACGTGCATTGTAATCGAGAGATTAAATAACCGGTCTATAAACCTTCAAATACCCAACAATAAACGTTATTACGGATTGCATAGTTCTTCTACCTAATGTTATTGCGAAAATGTTTTTCTCATGCTCATAATATTCATTTTCATTGTAACCATTTGTGGAACCACTAAAACATGCAATTTGTTGATTTCCCTGGTGTCCGAATTTGTAATGTTGGTACACTTTGTTGTTTACTTTCAAAATTTAGGAATTTTAAAAACCAAGTGAATGAGTTTTGTAATCAATTATGTTAGAATTAATTCTTTAAATCTTCTTACAAGTATTATGGGTTTTAAAATTAATGTTTCTAGATACTGAACTTAGAAGCTGAGCTTTTATCTGAATATGAATTCCCAAAACTTAAAGGAGATTTGGAAAATGAGTAGTACTAATGTAAATGAAAAGATAAATTAACACTATGATGATACTGAAAGTTGCAGTCTTTTATTTTTGTAATATTTATTTGACCCAGTGGGGTCGGATGTTTACATAATTATTATAAAAAAGACATAATACTGTTCTTATTACATAATTACTAATTGTTCATCATTCACTAAACACACTAGATTCATATTGCAATTTGGAAGCAAAGATTGGGTGCCAAATATCACCTACTTTTGGAAATGTAAAGCAAGTGTCTCCATCATTTCCGATGGGGTTGCAATCCAAAGGCATGTAAATCTGCAGTGTAGTACTAGAGTTTTTTGGGAGACTAGACTGCACTGAAGTCGCATGGCTACTTTCCATAACTTCGACAGCGATCCTCTGACGTTTATAGTCAAATTCAACTCAGAGTGAGGCGGAAGTTCAAGCCTACGGAGGGTCAGCACGGTCAACTGGTTTCCGCTCCACACCTACCTGAATTTTAATTGTTTATAGTAGCGTAATGCAAACTTTTTTTATAACAAGAAAATATAAAAATAAATCACATGACGTTGTGTATCATGATCGTCTGTTTATTTTGGTACCAAATTTGAAGTAAATCGGTAAATGTTGAGTAATTAAATGGCATAGCTTTTAATGTAACCAAGAACTATTTAATTACTCAACATTTACCGATTTACTTCAAATTTGGTACCAAAATAAACAGACCATCATGATACACAACGTTATGTGATTTATTTTTATATTTTATTGATATAAACAAAGTTTGCATAACGCTACTATAAACAATTAAAATTCAGGTAGGTGTGGAGCGGAAACCAGTCGACCGTGCTGACCCTCCGTAGGCTCAATGTTTGGTAGGCTTGAACTTCCGCCTCACTCTGAGTTGAATTTGACTATAGTTATTAATAGACAGTAGTGTGTATGTGTGTGCTTCGATTTTAGATACAATGTTTTGCAAAATAATAATAAAGATTAGACCAATAAACCGTAATTAATAAGATATATAGTATCTTTCCCTGAGAAGCCATTGTTTCAGCTCAGAGTCCATCCTGACAGCACCGGAGTTGAAGATGATCAAGGACACACGCGTTCGCTGCTTCACAAATTATTTTAGAAGTAATGGCCGAGCGTCACATATGCTTCGGTACAGTTTGTATTACGTAATCTTCAGCTCCATCCCTTAATCGACACCAAATACAAGGATCATATAAGTATAGGCCGAGTTATTATTATTGTTAACCTAGGTTGCACTAACTATTTAAGTGTTGCATTTATTAGATGTTTTACTTGTAGAAGGTACTTGGGCAGATGACTCGCCATCATTCAGAACGACCATTTGCAAATAAAATAAACTGGTCAAGGTTCATAATTTTGTAACATAATTAGTATTATTAAATTAACTCTTTTCTGTCCTTCTTTGACTATATTTAAATGCCCCACCTGCACTGTGTAAATTCCTCTCCATTTTCCCGAGTTTTTGTAATATAACATTTTTTAAACACTAACTATATATAAGATTTAGAATTACAACACTAACACTACACGGAAACGAATGTACTCACATGCTAAAGCCTAAAGGTTTTTCATTTTCGTCGTTGTCCAACGTATGTCACAAAATTTCCACTCACAACCTTAACTAAACACAACAAATTTTACACGTAACACACATTTATTTCAAACACAAGACATACACAAGTAAACAAACATCACAATAAAACAAAAATGTTTTATTTATTTTCTAGTTTCTGTATTTTTCAGCAGTTAATCACTTTCATTATTAGCGAATTTCCACAGGAAAGATTAGCAGGGACTCTTAAGGTGAGATCTAAGGTCGGGCTTTTTCAATGGCCAGATACCAGTCATAGTCCCCAGAAACACGATTTGGGATGTCATTACGAATCATATACAGTATATTACATGTGTTCAATTAAGTGTTTGCACTGAATACACCTTTCTACCTTTATATAAATTGTTTGTACTGAAACAAAACGTTATGGTGGTTTTATTATTTTTTTAATATATAAAAGTTCAAGCTGCACACTTGGGTTTTCTGACACAACCTTATAGCCCTTGTATTTCCCCAAAATCAATCAAAACCTAAAATACCATAAACGTTTTAGGTTCAAATCCAGGTGGTATGTTTTACAGTTGGGGCAGCTTATGATCGAGGCCAACGTTCTATTGAGAGCGAAGCGAATCAGCCCATAATCTGAAGCCAAAAGGTCGATGTACAAACTCGCAAAACGCTGTTCATAATCCGAGGCAAACTAAGCACATCGAGTTTTAAACTGCGAGCAGGACGAATCAAAGCGTAAGCATGGGTCGAAGGATTATTTGCAAAGAAATGCTATTAATATATTTTGCACACGCATACAGCTTTTCAGCTCCTTCGTGAGTAGACCAATTTCCCTAAAAGTTTTTTGAAAGTGTAAAACATATAATATTAATTTTGGAAATTCCCTATACTCACGTTATCAGTTCAGCTGAGTGATCTATTGATTTTTAACTGATCAATAGTTTGTCATGGCTTCAAACAATAAGATATTTCATTAAATATTAATTTACTACCAAAAGAGACAAATGCAATAGTCTTTAATGAAATAGCCTAACATTTTTAATAACTGACCCTCTGAAAAATCCCCCACGTGGATTTGAAGTAGGTAGTTTTAAAGCATTTTACGTTTTGATCGATTTTGTGATAACCAGATGAGCTACAAGGCGGTATAAAAAAAATGCAAAATAATCAACTGTATTTATTAATTTAGATAAACTAAAAAATATATATAATTCATGTACGAAAAATGTTTTAAATATGTAACAATCATGCTTTTGGTCGTTTAATTTGTTTAGCTAACGGACTCATCCGAGCGACTAGTACCAACTTGCGTACCAAATTTGAAGTAAATCGGACGTAAAATGCAGCCCTTATAGTGCGAATACATAAATACACAGTCACACACACACACCCACACCCACACATTTATATGTTCGTTACAAGTATGACTTTTAATGACACCTGAAACGATGTTGTGGAGCCCATTTTTTGTGTTTATTGACCACTGCCTATCTAAGGTCTTACCATAAGAGCCGCAGAAATAGCTCATATCTTCTATTCAATTTTGTTAAAAATTATTCCACGAATACTTAAAAAATTTATGTTTTTTAATGATAGTATGCCTCTGTAAGTAGATTAAATAAACACACCGTAATTTTGTAAGCATAATATGAAGTAAACAACACAATCAATCAAATATTGTTTTGTAAATTAGTTACCATAAACTAAATTATAAAGCAGTTAACCTTACACCAAACAAATAAATGCGTGGAGTAACCAAATTAAAGTTTTAAATCCTAGCTCCACAAAATTGGTGGTGAAAAAGGAACTGAACAAAATGTTTCATTTATTTGTTACGTAGTGTTATGCCAAATATTTCATGTGATTCCTCGTTAGCGTTTAAAAGTTAGTCATAACCAAACAAATCTACAGTGTAAAAAGTCGTTCAGATAAAAATGTAGTTATTAATCTCATTACGTAAATAAAGTGAAGTACGTTTTAGCATGCAAAACTGTTATCACAGTTTAGTACGAATTCAAATTGCATCACATTTGGCATTGGACTATTTAATTATTGTTTTAAGGCCCTCTTAAAACACCTCTAGTAGGGTTAGTCTACCTTGCGGCCATGACTATGTACTTACGCTTCGCGAGTTTTCATATAAGACGTCTGCCTTAGATCTGAAGCTGTAACCACGGTAAAATCCCCAAGTGGATTTGAGAAGGGTACTTTTATGGTACTTTACGTTTTGATAGATTTTGGTGGTACTAGACGGGCTATAAGGTAGTGTAAAAAAACAAAACCCCCAAAAACTCGATTATCCCTTAAACTTCAGATACGATCAAAAAATAATTGTTTGGAGTTAAAATATCAATTATTTTGTTTATTTTAATTTTTTTTAAAGTTAACGGTTTCAATGGGTTTTACATTAAAATTTGTAACGGTAGACTTTTTACTTTCTATGCACTAAACTATTATAGTATAGAGAAAGTATAGTGATCGCAAAACAAATCGATGTTGAGATTTTTGTGGAAATATCCGTTTTGGGACCCCCTGAGTCCAAAAAAGTGGTTTTTACAAAATGTCTGTCTGTATGTCTGTATGTCTGTATATCTGTATGTATGTCTGTATGTATGTATGTCTGTATGTCTGTATGTCTGTCTGTATGTATACAAAGCTAGAGAGAAAACTATTCGATCGATTTCAACCAAATTTTCACCAGACATGTCTAGTACGATTGTATATATGCACGAAAAAGGGGTTTGAACAATTTTGAAAAAAAAACCCTTTTTGGCCAAAAAAACCCCAAAAAATCAGTTATTATTTTTTTATAAAAAAACGGCTATAACGATTTTGATAAAATTTGGCTTATTTGTAGCCTTTAATGTGCCCTACCATATACAAAAACCCGCATATTCCTAAAAATTCTCGTTTAGCTAATAATAATAATAATAATAATAACTGATTTTTGGGGGTTTTTTGGCCATAAAGGGGGTTGTTTTTCAAAAATTTTCAAAACCTTTTTACGTACATCTATAAAGACCTAATCGACGTGTTTGGGGCAAATTTGTTCGAAATCGATCGAATAGTTTTCTCTCTAGAAAATAATAATAATATTTATTAGTTAATCTCCAACTTTAATAAAAGTATACAGAGCTAGAGAGAAAACTATTTGATCGATTTCAACCAAATTTGCACCAGACATGTCCAGTAGGCCTGTATAGATGCACGAAAAAGGGTTTTGAACAATTTTGAAAAACAACCCCCTTTTTGGCCAAAAAACCCCTCAAAAATCAGTTATTACTTTTTTTATAAAAAAACGGATCTAACGATTTTGATAAAATTTGGCTTATTTGTAGCCTTTAATGTGCCCTACCATATAAAAAACCCCGCATCTTTCTAAAAATTATCGTTTAGCTAATAATAATAATAATAACTGATTTTTGGGGGTTTTCTGGCCATAAAGCGGGTTTTTTTTTAAATTCAAAACCTTTTTACGTGCATCTATAAAGACTTAATTGACGGGTTTGGTGCAATTTTTTTCGAAATCGATCGAATAGTTTTCTCTCTAGATAATAATAATAATATTTATTAGTTAATCTCCAACTTCAATAAAAAAAACTCTCCTAGCCCACCCTACAAGTCACAGTGAATCTGTTTAGTAATTTTAAATGTGTTTGTGAGAAAGTATGTGCCAGTTCCTGGTACCGTTTATTTAATATTAAAAAATAACTGCTTTGTGTTTTTACATTTTGTAAACCGTAACATACGAAATACTTATACCAAATTTGAACTAAATATCTTATTTATTGCCAGAGTTACAGTAAGTTAAAAAAAAAAACTCAAAATGGTAAATTCCGGATAAACTAAGCAGAGATCGAAAAAGGGTTACTGAACATTTTCAATTTACTTTGATCGTACACAATTCGATCCAGCATAGCCCGCAAAGGGTTTTTTGTGACACCCTGTATATACATGTTATACATATATAATTTGTAATTACACCCTAAAACGTATTCTGGGGACCATGATCTGTTCTTATTGACCAATGCTAACCTTAAACCTCACCATTAGAGTCACCGCATCACTTCAACTTTCTAAAATAAATTACACAGATTACACAGTAAATACAATTATGACTTATAAAAAATAGGTTTGCAATAAAATAATATGTTCTACTATACTATAAAGTATTAATTCAAATGTTTGCTAAATGTTCTAAGTAATGATTAATAAACTTTGGGCATTAGCAGCCAAAAGGAATTTTGTCTAAGAATAATGAATCATAAATTTTCTCGTACGTGTACTTTGCATGATTAAACTCATTAACTACAGTTTACGGCACTATAAACATTGTCAATGAGTTTGTACTGCCAATCGAAAATAATAACTGTTTTATACTACATTTATAATGCGTAAAAAATTATTCATTTTTATTTGATGTTGTGTGTTTAACTAAAAACGTCTCAATAATCAAGTTGTTATCGATATTCTATAACCAAATATAGTTACCGCGTTTGCTCGGTAAAATAGATATAATACTTGATGATTTCCTTTGGGAACGTGATCTGAATGTTAGCTTTATTGCAGAAGACATACAACGATTCCTTCAGGACTCAGGATGAATTCAAGTGATTAAATTTATATTCCTTGTTTATATTATAGTTATATTATAATAAACTGACATTTTATTTTTAAATAGTTAGATATATACTTATTCGTTTTACGAAATTTAACGCTAGTAATCGTTTAATAACTACTTTTGGGTAGATGTCAAAGAATTCTGCCGTTTCGTCCGCCCAGCCATTTTCAAGCTTTGTAGCCGGATAACCGTTTGTCAATTGTTAAAAAATACACTTAATAATAGTACAATTAACACAAACACAATAACAAATTTTTAACTGCACACGATACAATATTTAAAAAAACACAGAATCAATTCAAACATAAGGGGAGTCCGTAAGCCAATTATGAAAAAAAACCGTTTTTTTTAAATAATTGTATAATGTAGCTACAATTGTCTAGTTTAATTTACTTTTTTAATTACAAAAACCGATAAACTATAAACGTTTTTATTAATTTTTATGTTGAGCGATGTCAAGAGGAAAATTTGTGTAATTTGGTCTGCCTTTTTGAAGCATCGCCACATACTCGTACTAAATTTTATAATTTTATATAGACCATGTCACAAAATCAAACATATGATCGTACTAAACATACCCACCTCCCTGAAGTCATTATGGAATATATAAAACCCATCTTTAGGGATCTAGCAAGTCCTGATCTTCTCAATAAATGTTTACATGAAAAAGTCAAAATGTTAACGAATCGCTGAATAACGTTATTTGGAATCGGCTGCCTAAAACCGTTTTTGTTGGTCTAAAAACTATGACATTATGGGTTCATGATGCAGTTTCCTGTTTCAATAAGGGTTATATTACAAGGTGTGAAGTGTTGAAGAAGCTTGGGTTTCAAGTGGGAAAGAACTGTGCTGAAGTGTTAATGAAAATCGATAAAGTGGGAGTGCGGAAAGCTAAAAAGGCTACGGAAGAAATGCAAAAAGAAGCCAGTCAGAAGTAATCTTTGGCCAAAATGAAACTAGAAGAAGACCTCCTTGATAGTGAAGATCCAGACAACCCTTCATATGTCCCAGGACATTATTATTTATGTTTTTATTTCATTTGATTGTAATTTTTTTTTAAATCATGTTTTCCCGAAATTACATATTTTTTCCATATTTGACCAAGTTTCTCACTAACCATTAAAGATATTGGGATGAAATTTTCTGTGCTTATTTAGGTGACATATATGCATCTTTTAACACAGGGATTTATCAAAATATTTTTTTTAATAAAAGTTATACGTTTAAATATAATATTTTCTACCTGTTTTTTGTAACCTACTATTTAAAAATCTATAAAATTATATTTAATTAGTACAAAGCCAAACCCTCCCATCAGTGTTACTAGTTAGATGCCTTGAACATGTAGTAAAAATTTCAGCATAATACCTTTAGTAGTTTCTAAGAAAATGGGTCATGAAATAGGCTAATTTAACATGGGCGAGATAGGACTTACGGACTCCCCATAATCGACTGGTTGGGCCCAACATTCCGATACGTACTGCGGATAATGGTCAATCACATTAATCGATGGAGAAGGTTGCTTACCCCCAACAGCGTATCGAAAAATGTATTTGAATCAAAGTTAAGTTTCCAAACTTAAAGGTCTGATCCAGTAACCGGCGATTCCATCGCTTCACTCTATACCTGTAATAGTTCAATTTATTGCAGCTAAGCGTTTTGACATTACCTCATTTAAAAATACTTTAAAAGTCCATCTTTTGTGATTAAGTGCTGAAAAAACCCAAATATTCTTTATAAAATTCCAGATCTGGCTTCGATTCACTCTTAATTATAAATTGTGTATTGTGTAAGGAAAAAAGTTAAAACTTGGTGCTTAAAAGACGCTTAAGACTTGGTACGTGAAAAATAAACGGGATTTAAAAAAATGTTAAACATAAAACGGACTAGTATTTTGTGACTGTGATTAAAATGAGACCTTTCAAACAATTTCATGATAAAAAATAAACGAAATAAATGTTTTTAAATTTAACATTGCTAATTCTTGATAAAATTCCAAGATGGCCGCCACTACAGCAGACCCTTAAGTTTTAAAATTTCACACTTACAGCGTGACCGTTAGGGCGTCTGACAGGTTGGAATTGTCACAATAAAGGGAAAATAAGTTTTAATAATTATACTCCAAAATAAATAAATTCCTATACTTAAGTGCACTACTCAAGAAATTTACTAAATTAAACCAGTTTTTCCCCATTTAATTTATTTATCTATCTATCCCCGTCAATGGCTTTACATTGAAAATGTTTTGTCGAATGTTTTCTAATATTAAACATTCTCCTATAAAATGTACCATGGTTTCTTTCTCTCGCGAATTAAATAAAGAGCACCATTGCTCACTAGATGGTGTTGTATGATTTGGTTCATATTGTACAATACAAAGATTGGGATAGTCAAATTTAAAGAAAGAACTTACATATAAGTTATTTATATTTTGAAGTTATGAAGTTATATTTTTACAGGAATATTATCTTTAATCGTGTAATATATTATATTTCCTTTTTTGTACACAATAATTAAACTTATTAGTATTAGTAATAGAAGCAAGAGAAGACAATGGCTTCATCCGTATACAGAAAGAAATAACTTGTAAATTGTTTGTGGCAGCGCCCGAACTTCCGGAAACAGATGACCACTTTTATGTGTTCTAACGAATGGGTAAGGGAAATTTTCTAGAATTGGTAGCACTAGTTATTATCCCATCAATACAAAGAAACAAACCAATATGAGGGCTGTGTGCGCATCAATTTAACATTTTTATTGACTGTTCACTCATCTCAAAAGATGTAGTCCGCAACGCTACGCTACTCACAGACACAGGAGACTAGCACTGTCGGTGGAGATCATAGATATATACTAATTCATATCTATGGTAGCGATGCGATGCGTTCCAAAAGCAGTTGCACACCGGTTTGTAACCAGTATCGCCATCTACGTGGTTTCACAGGAATGCTTATGCAGTGATGCCCAAGATATTGTTGACTGATATTACTTCATGTTAACTAGGAAAATAATAATTACAACCTAATTTTTACTTCTGACGCATTAATTTATTTGAATGAGTACATTTCTCCAATAAGAACACAATATATGAAACGGTGATTTGATTTTGTTTATTATTTTAAAGTGAATTGACAACATATTACTACGTTAAGTTAAATACCTTTAAAGATTAAAATTGAGCCTGTATTGTTTTAACAAAACTATTACATTAGTTGTAAAAATACTACATGTGTAGTTACTATCGAAGACAAAGATTAAAATAAATACTGCAAATAAGTTAAAGTTGCATACAAAATATCTGCATTTTACGTAAAATAACAATGATTTTCAATAATTTTAATTCGGTATTTGTAAAGCTTAAAGACATGGAGGACTAATTGAAAAGTGTACTTTCCCGGCAAAGTACTAACAGACTTCTGATACATTTTTTGTACCCTAGGTCGCAGCATCAACTATTGGCTGTATTGGACAATATTGTATGATATTTTTTCTTGTTCCTGACTGTGACATTTCATTATCTGTAACAAAATACCTCTAAACTTAAGTTGTTTTTCTTTTAAATACAATTTACTTGAAAATATAATTGCTATAGTTTTGTTTACGCCACATTAATGTGTAAATCGAAACTAAAATAAAATGTTTACCTAGTACAAATTAATATAATAATGGTATTTTTAAAATGCTATCTTTGGTCGCAAATAGAAACTACAGAGTCAAAACATTTAGAAATGGAACTGAAGCGTTACCGCTTGTTCGGTAAAATACATATGAGATAATTATAAATGAAATGTGTTCTACATCAATGATATATTACAAGAATGGGTCGTATTTGTTTTATGGAAACATTGCTACAAGCTCTCATGAGGCAAAATTAGTATACAAAAAAAATTATAAAGTATCCTAACGGAATATAACAATAAATAATTTCCTGTCCCAGATATTGTTATCGGAATAACTTAATTAAAGACAGTCACATTTAATTGTCTTATAGTTAACAAATAATGATGTAGGATGATTGAAATACTTAGGAGAATATAGAATCAATGTAAATAACTCTTCTGTTAAAATTGAAATTAAAATGTTGATTTATAGTGCAATAGAATGTTTGCATGCCTAATACGATTTTATGACATTATCGGATCATGCCATTATTACAAACGAATAGATGTCATGACATTCCGTGTGTAATGTACATAACGTTTGAGTGAATTCAAGTTAGATGTAATTTTTGCATTTTAGTAGAGAAGTATCACTTCGTTTTATACGTCATTCGTTTAGCCTTAGGAAACGTAGGATTTATAAATGAGCTCAGGAGAGGGATTATTATTTTGAAGTTATTCTGAAATTAACTTTAGTATAATTAGGTTTAGTTCCTTTTTTGAAATCTATCCTTTATAATGCAAACAAAATTAAACCTACACCAAGCAATAATAATTTTAATTTTATTTGAATATTAAAATATTAGAACTTAAGTTTATCTAGGTTAGATCAAATTATTTATTTTTAATTTTGTTTAAACAATTATAAGCATCATAAAATAATTATATAAATTGAAAATGTTCCCAAATTATCAAAAAATAGGCTAGGCCTATATATTATAATAAATATATTTAATCAACACAATGAATTTGAAAGTTAATAAATGGTTAATATCGGTAGAACACAGAAAATATAAACCTTGGGAAGGTCGGTACTGCCTTTTTACTTTCCTTACCCTATACTAGGTAAGGTAAGTATTGCGATCGACCCAAAAATTCGATGTCGAGTTTTCATAATATCTTTACGTTTCAAGGCCCCCTGAGTCCAAAAAATGCATTTTTGGCGATTGGTCTGTCTGTGTGTCTGTGTGTCTGTGTGTGTGTGTGTCCGGAGTGCACAGGGCAAACGGCTGGACGGATCGAACTGAAATTTACAGGATATCTTCAAACACGTAAACAATTAAACCCATGTAAATTTGAAGCAAATCGGAGGTGGTGTCTTACCGTGGGACCAGTTTTTAGCACATTTTTGGTATTTACTCCAAAACCCCTCTAACGATTTTGATTAAACTTTGCTAACATACTCTACTCAGACCCCCTTAACACGCTATGTACGCTATATACCCTTAAAATATCGTTGAAAAAAGTTATTACAAAAACGCAAGTTATTTTGTTTGTATCTCCGAAATGGCTGGTTCTATCGACTTGAAAATGGTCTCATTCGATTTAGCGTCCAAAAGAATGTCAAAAAAGATACCCCACTCAACTTTTTCCATTTTTTCAAAAATTGACCCCAAAAACGCCCTTTTTGGGGGCAAAAATGACTTTTTTTAAACTAGCCGTGTTTGGTATCGACCTTGACATTTTTGGGGGTGAGAAATCGATTGAGACCAAAATCAGGTCCGTGGGATTAACCGTTTTGAAGTTAGTACCGCTTTCTTCGAAACGGATACTCCTATTAACTGGAAAATGGTATCATCAATCTCTCGCTCGAAAAATTTGGTAATTGATACAGCATCTATTTTGGTAAGGAAAGTTGTGTGATGTGCACACCAGATGTTTTTTAAATAAAAATTTAATTATACAATACAATAAATCAAGGTTATTAAATGCTGTCCAAAGGAAACTAAAATTAAAACAAAATCAAACAAATGATAAACGGCGAAATTATGAATATTAAAATGAATATAAATAGATATAAGTATTGGAATAGACACAAAATTCAATAGTTCACACGCAAGTTGTTAAACGTGAAATTATCAGTTATATCGAAATCAAACATTAATAGTAATCATAGTTTCAGTATTAAAAGTTCAATGAATGAGGTTATACAAATTGTATTAACTTCACTAAGTAAGGGTCTCCTGATATCTTATATTATAGAATGTTTAATGTCAATTATTAATAATATAAAATACAAAAACACTTTGTTATTTCTTAGCAATTCTAAAGTTAATTTGTTCTTATGGTTCTGCTAGTTCAAATATAATCTTTGTTAGTCCATAGGTTTTTCAAGAATGTTTACAATTAGGCTTCTTTTGTTAAGTTGGAAAACTTCTTTTAATTCCTGCCTTTCTTCTTTTCATAACCCATATTTTATGATTGTGTTTGTTATGTGTATATGAAGTGAAATGTTAATGATTAAAATTTTTTACATTTCTTTAAACTTTTCTTGGAATAAGTTATTAGTATTGTAACATAGGGTTAATTAAATAAATTAAATTAAATATTTGAATAATTCCTCATTACGACTGACGTTACAATTTGAATTCAATACTCGTTGTTTTTTTTTTTAAGTTAATGATTTGTAGCTTTACATCGCAGCTGATTGAATGGACCAGTCATAAACGTTATAACTGTAGCGTACGGTTCCGTATTACGCGAAATGGATGAGTCCGACATGTTTGTCAATTTTACTTATTTAAATGTCAGTTTGTACTTCTACTGGACTAGCGCTGCCTTTACTATGTTTTGCCGAAGACTTTTTGCATGTAGAAACATCGTTCTTCCTATAGGCCATATTTATTTTCCTATTTGAATTTTGGTTCTTATCGTTTTCCGAATTATTATCGTTTGTAGTTCGACAGAATATCTGCAATAGGCTTATTCGTTCCTTTTAGTTAATTACTTTTCTTTCACTTATTTCTTTGAAATATTTTGAATTTTTACAATTTTATTTAATATGATGTGTTTTATAAATTTTAGCATTGAATTAACTGTCATCCCATTACTAGAAAATAATAGTAAAATATTCTGCTTAAAAATGAGCTGAATTAATTGATAACATTAGTAAGAATATAATTTGAATCGTCTTCTGGAGCCAAACTTACGAGTATATATTTCGACTAACACACACTTATGTACAATAAAACATGTATTACTATTTCAGCTCCATTTACGAGGGAAAGTTCAATACTAATGTAAAATCTTGTTAAAAGTATTTAAAAGAATAAGTAAATCATCCTTCATTTTGTATTTGTTAATTGTTTGCTTTAGAAGTGAAACTTCTTTAGGAGGTATGGCGAATTACTTCACCAGACAAAAAGTGAAACGCTTCCTTTTCTTTGACTTCATCTGGCGTTTGACCCGAATGTGCAGTGCAAGAAAACGAGAGAATGATTTCTACTCTCTCCGTCGCATACGTTATAGACTGTGTTAATACGTAGAATAGGGAACCAGTAGAAGATTGAGTATTATGGTGTACATTAGCAGAACACGTTTTAATACTTTTTAAATTTGTATTGAAGTAATAACGCTAATGAATGAAATCAGTTGTTACGTGTTCGAATCATTGTTTATTGTTTTCAATTCTTTTTGTTTTTCTTCATTCTTTGCACTTAACTGAATTCTTTTGAATTTTTAACTTGGTAAATGTACAGGACCTTCAATTAAATACTTTACACAAATACATTTTTAAAAGAAAAACAAATATTATTCATTTTAATCAATGATTAAAATCACAAATATTTTAAATTTAGTTATTTTAAAAGAATGTTATTGTTCATTTTAAAATTCAATAATTTTGTCATCGTCATTAGGCATATATTAATAAATTAATAGAAGCTCAAACTTTCATTATATAAGAGCAATAACTCATAAGGAGAATCCAAGATAGTAATAGTTTAAAATACAGGGTGAAACAAAGTTAGTGTTTTAAACTTTTTATGTGGATTAATAAGTAGACACTACATGTAGTAAAACTGCTTATTTAAAAATTATTTATTCTATAAATTATGAACAACAAAGGTATTTGTTCTTATTTTTTGCAATTTGGTACTTTTATAAAAAAACTCTAATTTTCTTAGTATGTATGAACTCACATTGATATTGTAATTACATATTCAAATTCCCCATAAAACTTAAAAAAAATAAGTACATTATTAATAATGTTGACGTAATTATTTGTTTGAAATTACGGTTGAAAGTAAAAAAGTAATTTTTATTAAATTATTTTTTTTTAACACTCATACACTTAAAAGCATTGTATGAGTATCCAAATCACTATTGATAATAATATTTTTACCTTTTTGTTTCAGTCTTGTGACTTCGTCTGGGGTTTTTTCTTCTAATATATACAGTAGCAATGAGTTACTCAATGACCAACTGCATTTTAAATCAAACTTATTATATGACTCGGCTATAGGGATCTCCAAGTCTTTGCGACGGAATACCTCTTCTTATCAGTTGTCTTCGACTGCCCGCCGTAGTAAGACGTCTATCGGACAATTTATATGTGTTATGTGTCGTGAGTTGTATGTTGTTGTGTTTTTGTGATGTGAACTGTTAATTTATTTATTAAATAATCTAATGATGAAACATAGTTTTTGAAACGCGTCATATATAAAAAACGCAGACGAAGTCACAAGACGGGAAAAAAGGTAAAAATATCATACTCATAAACTGTAAGGATTTTATTTGAGAACTTAGAATATATTGTTAAAAACTTTGCCACTTAAGTAGCTTTAAAAAAAATGTGTTACACTTAGGGGTTTAGTTATAATTTAGTTGAAAGAATAACGATTAACTGAAGTATATTAAACATTTTAATAAGAGCATTATTGAATACTAGGCTCATGTCAGGTAATCGGACACAATCAGCTGATTTAGCGATCATATGGTTAGTCTATTGTTGTACAGACAGATTTTATTTTAGCTGCAATTGTTTACTCATAACGAATTCATTTCTCGTTCTTTTCGTCTTAAATTTTCAGTTTTTTATCAAATTCGTTAAGTGTTTTACATGTATACTATTTTATAATTAATGGTAAATTCTTATTAATAGTTTTTTCATTGAAGTTATATCAGGATGGTTTTTTCTAACCGTGAGAATGCTGATATACATTTTGTTTATGGGCTATGCGATGGAAATACTTTGGCCGCTCAAAGAACATATAGGTTACGATTCCCCGATCGAAAAAACCTAGTTCTCAAGTTTTTACACGGCTTCATCAAAGATTAGTGGAGAGCGGTTCATTTCAGAAACGGCGAAAGGAGGTCGGTCCTGCACAAAATATTGCCGTTGAGGAAAATATCCTAGACCAAGTGAATGAAAGCCCAGAAATAAGCAGTAGGCAAGTTGCTAACGTAATGGGCCCGTCTCACACTCATGTTTTGAAAGTTTTGGGAAAATTAATTACCATCCCTATCATTTTACTAAAGTTCAAGGGTTAGAGCCAGGAGAATTGAATTTTGCCCCTGGTTGCTGAACAAGTTATAATTTTTCAAATATATCTTGTGGACCGACGAGGCTCTCTTTACGATGCAAGGTGTGTTTAATACTCACAATATGAGTGTTTGGGCATCAGAGAATCCAAAAGCAGCCAGGCAAACTTCATTTCAACAGCGTTTCACAATCCATGTTTTAGCACAAGTGATTATGGATCAATTTGTACGAAACTACATTTTGAAGGTAGTTTGAATGGTCCAATGTATTTGAACTTCTTTCGAAATGAATCGCCTAAGTTTCTCGAGGAAGTTGAAGAAGCCCGAAGAGGGGTTCACTTGATGTGCGTTGTTGGCTCAATGCAACCTACACAACGTAGTCAGTCGACCTCAGCCCATGGATTTTTTCATTTGGGGCTATATGAAAAGCTTGGTGTATGCATATCCAGTGAGGCTGAGCAGGAACTATTGAACCGCATTATGGGCGCAGCAGTTAAAGTTGGACAAAAACTTTCTTCCAAAGTCACTGAAAAAGCCATGAGAAAAAGAGGGCGTTGCTGCATCAGAAAAAATGGAGAACACTTTGAAAACAAACTTAAGTAATTGGTGTAAAGCACTACAAATTATAATTACTGTCATTTTTCGATGTTTGTAATTACGTTCATTTTTATTTTGATAAAGATTTTTATTATTTGTAATTTGTGTTTTTATTTATTATTTATTCTGATTACCATTATTTAATTCAGGGTCACTGTTATTACCCTTAATTGTGTGGTTCTTAATGATCATATTATGTCCGATTACCTGACATGAGGTTGATATTCAATAATGCTCTTATTAAATAATAATTAACAATACTGTATTTGCCATGATCTCAAATAAAATCGATACAGTTTTATAAGTATTTAAAAAATTAATAACTTCATAAAAATTACTTTTTTTAACTTTCAACCGTTTTTTCAAACAAATAATGAAGTCAAAATTAATAATAATGTAGTTAATTTTATTGAAAATTGTATGAGGAATTCGAATATGTAATTACAATATCAATGTGAGTTCTTACATGCTGAGTTTTTTGTATAAAAGTACAAAATTTAAAAAAATATAAAAAATACCTCTGTTATTCATAATTTTTCGAATAGGTAATTTTTAAATAAACAGTTTTACTACATTTAGTGTCTACTTTATCCACATAAATAGTTTAACACTAACTTTGTTCTACCCTGTATATTACTTTGTTTATAGAACTAAATTGTTTATTAGCTGCTGTCAAGAATGAAGTCAACAAAATGATTGTAAAATTGTATACTTTTCAAACGATTTCTAATCTCAAAGCCGATCATGTAATATATCAAATGCAAGGAGAGCAATGCATAAAATCAGATTCCATAATTTAAGAAGTTTCTCTTACAACATGCGAGAATCGCCCGAATTTCATCAAATGTTTTTATTTAATGGGTTTTCTTGATTTTATTTACTTATGGGTTTGTTGTGTTTCCAATTTACAGTCTTAATTTTTTTTAAGTTGTGATGTGTTCTATGTTTGATTATTAACTAATTATAATATATAAGCTTATTTTAAAATTAAATAGTTTTATTCCTAGCCTTAACTATTTTTAGGCTTATCAGATATGAATTGTAATCTTGTGGTTAGATTCTAGTAACTTTATTCCTGCAGATGATGCTCAGGTGGTGACAACCTTATGTGGTTGTAATTTGCATTTCAATAAAAAAATATATTATGTAAAACAAGAATTAAGTAACTCCCAGTCACGTGATGCTCCTGTAACACATAGAGTAAGTGATTCTACATACAGTTAATCACAGACATACCAAGCTCGCAAAAAACAGAATAAATATAAGTGTATACAATTTGCATTTTTATTACTGTTACAAATTCACTGGATAAACACACATACACAATAAAGTTAAAACCATGCAGAAATCTATACTCATTATATCTATTTTAAAGATTATGAGGTTAATTAGACTAGTTGCTAAGAAACAGCAACCGCTAAACCAGGAAAGACCTTGATTATAAAATATGCATTGCTAAGCATAATGAATGGATTTACATCAGCGATATCAACTTCAGACTCATCTTTTCTAAACGATATTAACTAACCGTAACGTTGAGCAGTAAACTTAAGGACACAGAGTGAGTTATTTAAATAATTTAAACCACATTAAAACTATTACATTGTAACAATTATAACCTACAAAAAGCGACAACAATACTATTGACTTTTTCCGAAATAAAAAATCTACGGCCAGAGAACGTACAAGCACCAATCTTACAACAAATTTTCAAAGCGGAAAAAGAACACATTGTATAGTTATTATTTTAATAATATACAACAAAAGTTTAGTTTTCAATAATTTATAAAGTAATCGCCATTTATTTATATACTATAAAATGTCTATGAAATAAATTTTTAAATAGGCATATTAAACATGCCTATTAGAATGTTGGCCATCCAACATAATATATACATGTTTCCTTGAAATATTTGAAAGCGCTTTTTATAACTGTTCCTTATTTAAAAATAAGATTAAAGTTCCAACGAACTTATTCCCGTAAAACTTAGTATTCCATTGGTCCCATTTTGTTAAATAACTTAATATCTTTGGAAGTAGATGAGATAATAGGTTTTTAAAATCGGTAAAAATGTGTATTATGTAAAAGGTTATCAGAGTAAACACAATCAGAGCCGTGAATAGTAGGAGTATATTTTTCAAAAATGCCATCCGGTCGTTTGAATTGTTTTATGTTAAATATCTTTGAAATTGTTAACGGCTGGAATTTTAAAATACACAATGCACTGTTCAGATTTGTTTACCTTTGTAAATGTTTACATAACTAATATGTGCTATATCCTATATACTCACTACCAAAGATATTTTGGTAAAAACAAAAAACAAAATAAATGGTGGATAGATTTAAAACGAATCGTTTTTGGACCTATGTTTATTAGAATTGTTTATGTTATTTTTACGTAAGGAATAATTCTACAATAATTCAAAGAGTTCAATCTATTTCACCATACTTATTGTACGGCTATTTTCAAGAATTACGTTGACACTTTTATTTTGCCTCAATAACTTACTTTTTACATCCAAACAAGCTACTGAGATTATAGCTATGGATAACGTCATTATGATTCCCTAGACATGCTTTCATCTATTTGATTATTGAAGTGAAACTTCTTTAGGCGCGGTAGGCCAAATTGCCATGTGTCAGACAGAAAGTAAAACGTACTCTACACGCATGCGTACTGTGTGCATAAGTTGTAATTTCTCTAGCCACAGTGGCATGAGTTTGCTTGATTCGGAAGAAACGGTTCACCTTCTCCAAATCCAACCCGCAAACCAATTATTTCTACTCTCTCCGACACATACGTCATAGGCAGTCTAGGCGCATGATCTGTGCGTACTGTGTAATACGTAGCATAGGGAAATAGTAGGTGCTTTCGTATTTTACTGCAAAATAGCTGAAAACATTATAATATTTATTTGAATGTTGCTGAAGTATAAAATCTTATGGATGAAATCAGCTGTTATATTTTTCAATCATTGTTTATTGTTTAGATGTGTTTTTTTTTTACTTCGTTCTTGAAAAGAAACTATTTTTTGCTAAAAAGCAATGAACCATTTCCAACTGAGTCCATGCCGTTAGGGTTTCCAGCATGGTAAATATACAGAGTTTTTAATTCAATATTTCAAAGACATGACCTACATTTTGGAAAACAATACAAAAGATTATACATTTTATTGATAGGCCTACTTAAATCAATGTGTCTGTTGAATAAAAAATAAGCAAAAGCTTTTAGCATTTAGTCTTAGCTTTAGCTTTCACTATTAATTCAAAGCTTTTAGTCTTAGCTCTTGGTTAAAGTGAGGTGAATAACCTTTAGCTAAGGCTAGTTATAAAAAGCTGAACATTTTTAGCCAAAGCTTAAAATCTGTCATATGTTTTAAGTTATAGCTTTTGCTTATTTTTTATTCAACAGACACAATGATCTTAATTCCAATAATATTTTATATTAAATTATTTATTTATTTCTTAATTTATAAATTAATGGAAATTTCTGAAAACAAATATTACATTTAATTAAGAGAGATTTTCTTCAATTAAATCCCACAAAACCATTTCCTAACCTTAAACAATAAAATCGCACATAAAATTATCTGTTTCAAGAACCTCAGATGTCTTACTTCTAACACGCGAGAGTGTCACGCACTTTTTTTAAATGGTACAAAGCCGGTACATAGACTACTTACATTTCTTAGGTAACCTTAGATAAAATCGAATTATCATGAGCCCGGATATAAAGATTGATTTTCCTCTGCTTATTTTTAATGCAATAGCCGTCATTCTCACATATATAATTTGCGTAGTTTTTCATAGTGGGAAATAAACTTTACAAATTAAATCCAATATTGTTTCGTTAGTATAAAAACTTTTAGTTTTTAGTTTTCGACTAATAAAATTTTGCACTTTGAAAAAGTCGATGTAACTCGACAATGGCCGGGGTTAAACGTCCTGAAGGAATGTATGTACTTATTTTTTCTTAAATAATTGCCAGTAGGTGTTTCTATTCATGGAAGTTTATTTTCCACGTACCTGTTTTCTTAACTTAGATCTTACATCATGTCAACGATTTGTAGGACATACCTTTTATTCTATTAAAAAAATACAATAAATAAACAAATATTTTTTACAAATTTAGACTAACAGACACTATTGTTTCTTTTTCTCAAAACTGTGAGTAACTTTTCATTTTCGTTATTATATTTTACTGCAGTACAAAGGATATTTCACATCGACTGGGGTTAGTAGATGAGAGTCTATTATTTTGAACTTTAAAATTAAATAAGAGTTAATACAAATGTATATTAACGTAATATCTATTTCAACATACAACTGTTTTTTGTTTAAACTTAAATGAGCACCCCTTAACACGGACACGCACTTAACAAAGATTTAAAGGTTTCGTCCTTGAGTAGACAATTCATTTCAGCATTCTCGTGTTGTTCCTCATTTCTGTGTTTGTGATTTTTTGCATACGTTTTTGTTTCTTCTTAACCATTGCGGATGAACCACGGTGCGTTAACAATGACCAAAGAAACTTATTCTGAAATTTTTTTATGATATTAAAATTTGTCTAGATTGTACTTCCCACAGCTGTAATCCATAAGTCCACACAGGTTTCAATATTTGTTTGAAGCATTTTGTTGTGTAGGCCTATATCGAATTCTGAGCGTATCCAAGAAAAACAGTAAATTTCTCTACATTGCGTGTTTAATAATTCTACCTTCTTTTCTCCTTCCAGTGTAGCTTGCCATCGATTGTCGTTCAAAGTATTTAGCAGTATTAGCCTTAATTAGTAAATGGTAATTAATTTTAATAGGAATTGATATTTCTAGTTGTTAAATAAAAATGCATATAAAATATAATTACAACTTACATGAACCGCATACCATACTTAATGAAAAGCTTGGATTTGATTCAAATGTTTTATTTGATACAATTATAACAGAAACAGAGACCAAATAAACTCCCCCCACCACGTAATTGATAACAATCTATTGAAAATTGCAACCCAGTGAACTTTGATGACATCAGTACAGTGCGAGACAGTGGGCCCACGAGACATGTGATTTCTTAATAGTAAATTTGTTTGTGTGTTTATTAAAATTTATTCTGAATGTTTGTGTGTAAATGTGTATATGATGTGTGACAACGGATTAATTCATCTAACAAATTTTAACTTGAAAATGGCAGAATAAGCCGAAACGGCCGCCGTTTGAAGAATTTATACGAAAATTGACTATTGACGACGGTAAGTTGTAATTATATTTTATATATAACAATAGTCGGAATGGCGATAAGCATAATAAGTAAAAATACATATGTTGAATTATATATTTTTAGTTATTTTAATCTCCATTTTTTTATCCAAACGCTAACTCATTGTTTGTATTTTTTTTTTTGTTTGCCTCTTCCGCATAGTTACTGGTTACCAACATTGATGTTATTTAAAAAAGTCGCAGTAACTGTATAATTTTCATGAGGAATGTCCCTGGTGTACAAGAGATAGAGGTAAGGTCCAAAGACAGTTCATTGTGTAACCCCCGCTGAAATACTCTTCAATTCAGAGTGCCCTAATCTTCTTTGTGTTTAACTCTAAACATCTTTATGATAGGTAAGACAGGAAAACAATAAATACTTTTGACAAGGAATTTTTTATTTTAACACGTTTTTATTAGTTTTCATCATGTCTGTCTGTCCGGGTGGAAATTTGCAATCGAGTTTAAACTAACTTCCCGATGAGCTACAGACTTGAAATTTTAATTATAGGTCAGAACTGGATGACAATACAATATTCAATCGGAGTTCGGTTTCCGTCATGTCTGTCTGCCTGTCTGGGTAGAACGTCTGTCTATCTGTCAGGGTATAAATTAGCAATCGAGTTTAAACTAACTTCCCGATTAGCTAGAGACTTTAAATTTTAAATATAATTCCCTGTCACAATCTCATCAATATACACTGAAACCTTGTTTATCCGAAATTAATGGGACCAGTCAATTTCCAGATAAACGAAATTATTGATAAGCCGATTTTGGCATTTTTACCAATATTAGGCATACATCACAATGTTAGCTGTTGTTGTTACTGTATATTAATTACATTGTGTTGTATTTCTTAAAATACAAGATGTTATAATTACTGTAATGAGGTTTTAGTATATACAATCGATTAGAACCTTTTACCCGGGCATAAGACTAAAAAGCAGAAAGTAATTGATTCAATTAAAAAAAAGTATTTTTAATATACCACGTTTTTAAAACTAACAAAAAAGTATGAAATAATTTTCCGTTGGCATTTTTAAAATTTTGAGGGCGAATTTTGAGTTTCTATGGAGATATTTATAAGACTTGATGATTAAAAAACGTGGGGCGCAGCAAGTAGATACTAAAAGTTGATAATCGGGATAAATTCACAACCAATTTCAGTGCATTGGAAATGCGATTCATTGTAATGTAATTTATTTACTCCTCCTTAACTATCATGGGTTGTCTGCGCCCCTCATTTTTCTCTTCAAATCTTATAAATATCTCCATAGCCACTAAAAATTTGCCCTCAAAAATTTAAAAAGGCACACGGAAAATTATTTATACTTTTTAGCTCGTTCGTTTTAAAAACGTAGTATATTAAAAATAGTTTTTTTATTGAATTATTTAAAAATATTTATAGCTTGCTCTACAGATATTAAACGTATTTTAATACATACTAGTTTAATTTAAATACATTTTTATTACTATGATAAAATAATTACTTAAAGAATAAATAGTACAAGATAATATCATATATCCTATATTTTTATATCGTCTATTTATTTTGGCTACTCATTGGTCAAAATTACAATGTTAACATATCAATTTGTCAAACACAATTCTAACATGAAAAACGACCCGATAAAATCAATAAATCTTTTATGAATCGCGGCAACAGCTTCTAGTAAGCGGAGACAATAGAAACGCGGTCCAACAAGTGAATGTTTGTGACACTGTTAGTCTAACTTTTAAATTCTGCGGTTTACCTGAGAGTTAGTAAACACATATTTCCTCGTAAATTATGGACTAAGAAATTTTAAATTGAAAGTTTGCATGCTTTGATCACATTGTAAACAATTAACTCATGTAAAAATCATTTCTCTATGTTTAACAGGATCGCGTTGAGACAAAGCCTCACAGAACTTAGCGTGTAAAGGTTGTATCGAGGAATCGATAAACGAAGGGTTACTTATAGCGAATGCATTATTTTACAAACTTGAAAATACATTATTTTAAAGTACATTCTTATATTATATTGTACTATACTATATATATCTATATATTAAATTTGTTAGAATATTCATGTAAAGAAAATTGTGTGTGTGATTTAATTACTAGTGTCTAAATTTAATAGCGTACGTAATGCATCTTTTATTTTAATTTATCCTAAAACTTTTTAAGCTAATTTCGTTACTGCCAGTCATATTTTATTTTATTTTGTTGTTACTTACACTGAAAAACAAATAAATATATATTAATATTAAAAAAGTAATTCTATTACTCAAAAATTCAACCGTTTTTCCAATTAATGAAACTAAATTAAATTTACTAATATTTTATCTCATGACTTACCTCCACAATAATTAAACGTCACTAATCCTATAAATATTAAATTATTCAAGCTGAAGACAAGACTGGCAATGTTCAGCAAATTCTAAATTCAACTACGGTGACCCTACGATATTTCTTAATTTATTGGTGATTACTAAAATATGGGTGAATTTGAAATGTTAGATAATTTCAGTTACATGTTTGACTGAGGCCGTATTTTAATAAAATCTAGCTTGACAGACCGGATCTGAGCTCAAGGCTTTACTCATTTCTGAAGTAAGTATATTTTTGACATGAAGAAATCGCTGATCAAGGTTGAGGCGCAAACTTGCAAAGTGTAGTGCATAATATGAATCCGTAAGACCGAGGTTTAAACTCGCAAGGCTACACAAGCAGAACGAATGAATGATTTAGTCAGGGCTAGAGGCTGAAGTGGAAACAAATTCTACAAATATATTTCGTAGACGCAGGCAGATATTCAGCGTCTTCTTGAGTAGACCAATTTCAGAAATAGTTGGTTGAAACTCTAAAACATATACACTTAATTTTGGAAATTCATTCAATTCACGTCAGCAGCAACTTCGTGATCGAATTATGTCAAAGTTGAAGCAGAATTTGTTTACAAAAATGCGTCCCATAGGTGAGAGTTATTTGAAGGAGTACACAATTAGCAAAGTTTTGAAAAAAAAATTCTATAATTAAAACCATCCAGTGTAAGTAAATAAAAACAAATCAACAATAAAAATTTGTTTCTTCACTATTTAAGGTACCGGATTCTATAATGTAATGACAAATGTTAAATAGGTATATGTTACCTGAGCGCAGTCTATCCAATCTTTGTTCTTTGTAGTGACTCGGTTTCGGGTTACCTCATCATCCTTTCACATAAAAACACACGAATTAATGTATTCGTAAACCATTTGTCACAACACAATAAGTGACAAACACAATGTACAAAACTTAAAGAAACACTTTATATAAACGCATGATTCCTTGGTGAGTGTAAGCTAACTAATGAAGTTAAGTTTGACTGATTTTGGAAATTGGAGAACGACCTAAACTCAATTCCACGTGCACCGTGCAATACTAACAGGTCTTACGGGAGATAAGACATGCTACTACCATTACTGGGAATATCGAAAACATTATTTAACTGGAACGACACCTTTTCATTCAATGTATATATTGTTTGATGATTTTGGAGGCCCTGTAGACAACACACTCCCCACATGAGTCCATATAAGATGTTCATGTTAGTATTAAATTCTCTGTGGTTGTGGAGTACTGTGGTTATTTATAAAGTAGTCGGCGAAGTTGGACAAAAATTTTTACATTTAGGACTGGCATTTGTAAACGTACTAAATAAGACAAACCTGTTTTATTGTTATTAGTTTAAAACAATGTGTATATTTATAAATATACAAGACACTATTAAGATTGTTTTGTATAGTGATAAAAGTTTACATACAAATTCTGTGCATCAAATTTGAACTCAATAACTTAT
The DNA here is from genome assembly GCA_018207615.1 of Philaenus spumarius. Classification (NCBI taxonomy): domain Eukaryota; kingdom Metazoa; phylum Arthropoda; class Insecta; order Hemiptera; family Aphrophoridae; genus Philaenus; species Philaenus spumarius. Next base: position 53,897 of record JAGFPH010005084.1, read on the forward strand.
CTACTTCCCAAAGTATTGCATTTTTTTGTTTTGCAAAAAAAACAAAATGTGGGATAAAAGACAAACGAAGTGGATTCGGGCCTGTTTATTGGAGCCTTTTATCTTGTTTTTAAGCAAGCAATAATTCTACAAAGTGGTTCCAGAGAGTTCTGGGACACGCTGTATATATGTTTCTGTTAGGACTAGTTGCAGATGTATTTCATGCTTGTACTTTTCTTCCTTCGCTTACCTTAAGTTGCATATGTATTTATAAGATTAGTTTTATTTAAGATATTTGTATAGGGAGTTATTATAATTCTTTACTGAAGTGAAAACTAAAAAGAGGAATTGGGTGTAATAATAAAGTGTGAATAAGGAGAAGGGAGGGCGTGTGGTTGGCGTGTGAAAGTATATTTTTTAAATGTCGTACTACATTATCTTTCATATTAAGTTTTACACGCAACTCTAACAAAATCACACTAAATGTGGAATACAGTATTAGCATGCACTTGTTATTTATAACTTACAAGATGTAGTTAAGATATATGGTAATAACAACTCTTCAGCATGCGATAGTTCACTGGGCTTGTTGTGAAAGCAAACAAAATGACAAACATATTTATACGTAGAAACTGTAGTAGGCATACTAACAAAAATATTTAAAGGACAAGTTTTTATATTGTGGTGTATTTTTATATGTTTCGAATATCGTTGTGCATAGGTTTTCATTTTAGTACATTAATACAAGGGGACCAATCACTGCTCGCTTCGCTCACCAACTGGCTACCAAACAAATTGAAACAGATTACTGTATTGTATAATATGATACGTCACTGAAATAAAGATTGATTAGGACAGAGGCACTTGGATCGACATTGGGTGGTGGGGGTACGGTATCCTGGAGCCTGACACACCCTCAGTAGAGGCAGGCTTTTTGTATGTGAGACCGGATTATTTTATAAAATATAACGATATAAACCTAATCTAAAAACGCTATTTGTTGATGAAAACATTATCCAATTCCTAATTTGCCATGTAGGTTGCTATGTAATGTAAAATTTAAATACTTTCAAGAAATATTTGTTTTTTCGGTATAGGCCTAACCTAAAATTGTGTTAAGCTTTTGATCAAAATTATCTGTTTTATTTAGGTAATTGTTTACTGTTATTTTCACGGAACCCAATTTTTCCGTATATGTTTCGTATATATGTATTATAAGAAAGAATTAACATAAATAAAGGACAAAAAAATTAATTTACCCTTAAAAAATAGATATAACCAAAAAAAAATAAAAAATTACCTGAAGTTCTAACTTAAAGTAGGCCTACTGTATCTGGTCCCAGTATATTTCAAGCAAACCAACCCAAATAATAGTATACAATAACCTTTATCGCTAGTAGACTGAAATAGACAAATAAGCATGTTTGAAGAGCCGAACAGTAAGCAAGGTAAGTTCAAATAAGGCAATTGACCTGCTATACGTCGACGAACGTAAATCTCCAGTAGCTTGTGTTGAAACGTCAGCAAGCGACGCTAGTTCTTCATCAGATTACGACTTTTAAAGAAATTTACTCATTCGTATTTCTTTTTCCATATATAAAATATCTCAATACGGGAACATTTGCTTGAAACATACTGGGATTAGAGACTATAAGTTAGAAATTTAGGCTATATTTTTTTCTTTTCATTTTTGTAGGGTAAATTTATTTTTCCGGGCTTTAATCGGGTTAATACATTGTTAGAATACATAAATACGAAACATATCTCAATAGGTTCAATGGGAAGAATAGGTTCTATTTATAATATGTAACAACAGATATTTAAACTATATTACAGTAATCATTTTACTTTCTCACTATACTATGGTAAAGTGATCACAAAAAAAAATCGATGTTGAGATTTTTGTGGAAATATCCGTTTTGGAACCCCCTGAGTCCAAAAAAGTGTTTTTTTTTACAAAATGTCTGTCTGTATGTATGTATGTATACAAAGCTAGTGCGAAAACTATTCGATCGAATTCAAACAAATTTGTATGTCAAGTAGGCCTGTATAGATGCACGAAAAATCGTTTTGAAAAACAACCCCCTTTTTGGCAAAAAAACCCCTAAAAAATCTGTTATTTTTTTTTTTATAATAAAACGGCTTCAACGTTTTTGATAAAATTTGGATTATTTGTAGCCTTTAATGTACCCTACCATATGCAAAAAACAGCATCTTTCTAAAAATTCTCGTTTGCCTAATAATAATAATAATACTGATTTTTGGGGGGTTTTATCCATAAAGAGGGTTTTTTTTTTAAATTTTCAACCCTTTTTTTCGTGCATCTATACAGGCATAATTGACGTGTTTGGTGCAAATTTGTTCGAAATCGATCAAATAGTTTTCTCTCTAGATAATAATAATACTATTTATTAGTTAATCTCATACTTTAATAAATCACCTCTCCTACCCCACCTACAAATATGTTTGTAAGAACGTATGTGCCAGTTCCTGGTACCATTTATTTCTGTTTGTCTGGGCTTTTATTTTGCTAAACTAACATAAAAAAGCTGTTTGCTGTAAACAATAATTAACTGATCCTTAATTACCAAGTCAGTCGCTGTGGTAATGAATGTGCAGTCAACATACATCTGTTGATAAGCTTTTGATCCAATTCAGCTTTTTTATCTGATGTAGGGCTGGAATTGAATCCCACTATTTTAAAGTTTTCAAATAATTTTTTTTTCAAAATCCTTTCTTATTGTGGGTCTATGGCTCCAGTCAGTCAGTCAGGACAATGCCACTGTATTAAATATTATGTTGTGTCAGGGATCAGAGTAGCACAGTGGTTAAACAATATATTCCAGTTTACTACAGTCGGTGCCGGGTTTGACTATATTTACTGACTTCTGTTTAATTAAGCTATAAGCTGCTCCCTCGCTTTTATTAGTCTTCGTTGCTTGAAGTAAAGGTGTTACAGAGTAAAAAGTTGTATGTTGTTGAAAAGTGGTGGAAAAAAAGTTACAAAAAAATAATTAATAACCAAAATAAATTAATAGATTAAATATCCAAACTTTTACTAAATACTTAATTGTTTTATAGTAAAAATTTTGTATCTACAAACTCTAATGAACGTAATAATTAATAACTTACACTTAGTCAAATCAGATCAGACCCACTATAATTCTTATACGGTTGAAATCCAAAAATTGTTTAACCTTCTAGTAAATTGTTTAGGAAGGTTTAATAATGAACTAAAGTCCTGATTGATAGGTGATGAGCGAGGGGAGGGGGTTACAAAATGAGTGACATTTTTTGGTTTATCTTAAATATCTCCGAAAATATTTGGTCTACCAAAAAATATCAATTGTTAAAAATTAAGAAAATTTAATTATCTATAAAAAGTATTGTATGTTTTTTTCAGTAGAGGCAGTAGTTTACGAGATATTTGGCGTTCAACAATTTGAAAGTTCAATGGAAGTCAGATAAGATCTTTAAACAACTATAACTGGATTGATTATATTAGTTTATTTACATTAGGTTTACATGTTTTGTAATAAGTAATTGTATATAGTGATTATATTTATTTATTTACATTAGATGTATTTTTATTATAATAAGTAATTGTATATAGTGATAATTACATGTAACATTATTTGATAAATCAATATTAAGGTCGATTTTATGGCTGAACACCCGTGCTTCACTACAGGGAATTTTATTTTTATTCATCACTATGTTACATAATTGTAATATTTTTCTCTCATTTTTTTCATCTATTATTTCACGAAAGTGAATTATTAAATGAGTATTTTCCATTAGTTTGGTATTTATTATTCACTGGCTGCCCGTCAATCGTCTTCGGCATGGTATGTGTGCTGAATAAAATAAACCAATTAAAAAATAAAACATTCAGAGTAAAGAGCGTCTTCTTTTTCAAGCGCTAAATCTACAGACTGGTAAATCACGGTCTTAGCTGGATGTTTGCAGATCACCCAGATACGTCTTTAATATACGAATGCATAGATTGGAATAGTTTTGATCAGCTTATGTCTAAAGCATTTTCTTGAAATTAATAAATGTCAAATTTCAGCTGTCTAGCTATAATTAAATATTATTTTATAGCTATACCAATTAATATTTATTAACTTTTTAATGTGTTACCGCCAGCAATCATTTTTTTGAAGTTTTTCCTTCAATACATGTATTTCACGACACGTGTTTCGGAACTTAGTTCTTCCATCGTCGGGTGGTCAAAACACATTAAAAAAAAGCTCTGTTATCCTTTGAGCTACAGACATAATAAAAAAACCTTTGTGTTTGCCATTAAAAACGTAAACTTTTTTGTCTCTTGTAAATATTTTGTAAAATTGGCGGTTTTTGAGATATTTGACATAAAATATTATAAACGGCCGCCATTTTGAAAATATTTAAAATAATGATCTAATTTTTCGTACAGTGATAGAAGGTTACGCAGAAAATAGGAATACAAAGTTTGAGCTCAATATCTTATATACTTCCAAAAATATTGTATTTTGTAAAAATACTCATACAGACAGACAGACGAAAAAATAAGCACCGTAAACCTATGTTTATATTGTGAAATATGTTTGCCTGGATCCCAGGAACATATCCACAAAAGGGGTCCAGAGAGTTCGGGGACACCCTGTATAACTAAACAAGTTACTAAACCAATAATAATCTAAAACAATACATTATTTTTATTTATATTAATATAGAATTTAGTATGGGTCCTATAATTCATTATACAATTATTTTACTATATTTGTTAATATAAAAAGTTTCCCAGGCTTCTATTGTGTTAATTTTAGTTACATTTTTCAATAATACAGTTTTTCGGCCTATTGTATTTTCAATGAGAAACATGTTCTTACAACTCCACAAATGTTTATTACAAATAAATTTTAATTTATATCTGTGGTAATAATAATCATATTAACTATGTATTACAACCAGATATTGTAGACATAGTTATAGTATGTATAGCATATAACTAACCATAGTTATAGTATGTATAGTATATAAATCGTTATAGTTTGATTATTGTAACTCTTGCATCACTGAAAATGCCCACGTTGTCGTTGAAACGAGTTTGAGTTAGTAAAAGTAATAGTTGTGAAATCACTCATACTTTGATTAAAAATATATATATATTTGTATTTATATTAAGCAATCTATTAACTTTAATTGCTATTATTATTTTTTCCTTTAACATATATTTTGTTTAACTAAACTTTATGCTAGCGTAGTTATTTGTCTTGTTATTAGCGAATTTCCGCAGGAAAATATAATCTATTTCAGTGACTTTTATAGAGAGGCCATAGGTCGGGAGTAGTCAATTAGCACCAATCATGGTCCATAAACTACGTTTTTGGTTGTCATTAAATATTATATTATGTATAATTTTATATATAGTCTATGTGTACGAGTGAGTTTCCACTTTAACGACAGCATTTTATTTCCTATTTGGTCCAAATTTGATACACACATTAGTTTTCTAAGTCACTATGATTCTTAGTAAAAAAATCCAACAACTGGAAATACTTTTTTTTACTGGAATTAACTACATTACAAAAATTGCAATACTAGTTATTTTCAAAATAACAGCTCAACTTAATAGTTAGTTGTACAGTGTTTACTTAATATTTTGTGTTAAATACTGTTGTTTATATTTAATTTCCTAACAAAGTTAAATACTACTGAAGTAATGAATAAACATATGGTTACATAAGTGGATTTTACAAACGTAATAACGTCCTTTTTGGTATCATTTTAAATTTTTTGACAAAAAAAGTATAATAGTCCGGTGATAAAACCAGTAGGTGACTAATCATTGGAACAGATGCATGAGGAAGCGAGTGAAAGGGGACGGACTGGATCTGTAGCAGGTAGCCAAGGGTACAGGTGCCAAGTTACTGTATACAAACTAAAACAAAGTTTCAAATTTGCCATGCTATTGGATAACCCTTTTAACAAGTATGTATAGAGATAGGAACCGTCCATTAAGACTATATAGTACTTGGGTATTTGGTTTAGTGGCGACAGCGAAATAATACACTTATAGCCGGTTGCAAGAACATTCATTAAATTATTTAACAAACCTTTAAATTTAATCTCTCTTTAAAGACTCGTTAAATATAAAATTGTGTTGCAGAAACATATGTTAAATAAATGTCTGTTAAAATAACAAAGCTTTAAAATGTTAATGGACCTTTAAATGGTATGTTGCAAGAACAACAATTAAAATTTAACAAACCGTTATACATCTGTTAAAGTAATGTGAGGAAGAAGCTCCTTTAAACCCTTATTAAAACAGCATTTGAGGTTATGTTTACAATTGAACTTGAACAACATTACTTTAGCTTGAGTTAATTCAGTGTCATTTGTTTTCCTTTTTTTAGTTAGTGTTGAATTGTATGTGTAATAATAATATCATCTTTTAATTTTCACAATGGACCGTGCTGTGATTCCTGAATACCTCGAGAGTTCCGATGAAGATTTACATGAAATTGTCTTACTTTTACCAACCAGATGTTTGCAACCAAGACTAGATGCTTTCAATTACTATTCCGATACAGAATTTATTATGAGGTATAGATTTAACAAATATACAACTCAATTCATTCTCAGTCTTATTTATAATAAAATTGTAAGAACTACTAGCAGAGGTACACCTTTATCACCTATGGATCAGCTATTGTTAGCTTTAAGATTTTATGCTACTGGTAGCTTTCAAGTTGTCATTGGTGATTTAATTAAAGTACACAAGTCAACAGTTTGTAGGGTGATTAGAAGTATTTCACACTTGTTGGCCAGTTTGTCCCAGAAATTTATCTGTATGCCAGAAAATGCTTTAGATGTAGCAAACATAAAAAGTGAATTTTACAAACTTCAAAAGTTTCCTAATGTCATAGGCTGCATTGACTGTACCCACATTAGAATTCAGTCACCTGGAGGCATAAATTCTGAACTATGGAGAAATAGAAAAGGATTTTTTTCAGTTAACGTTCAAGCAGTTACTAGTCCTTCACTTGAGTTTATGGATATAACAGCTAGGTGGAGAGGATCTGTGCATGACAGTACTATTTTTCGCGGCTCTAAAATACATGCTGATTTTGAGAATAACAAATATCCAAACTGCTATTTGTTGGGTGATAATGGTTACCCATGTTTAAGATATTTGTTAACCCCTTTGTTGGAAACTAACACAAGAGCCGAAATACGTTACAACAAGAGTCACATAAGGACTCGGAATACAGTGGAAAGAATGTTTGGAGTATGGAAAAGACGATTTCCTTGCTTGTCTGTTGGTTTACGGACCAAAGTAAAAACAACACTGTCGATTATTGTAGCTACTGCGGTTCTACACAATATCGCCTCCAAACAGAATGATGTACTAC